>CAEFZX010032301.1:0-19029 GCA_903066825.1 Alfaro cultratus
AGAGTGGCTAACCACCATGCTAACTCCTCCAACCTCTCACCGCACCGTCACAGTACCTACTGCCATCTAGTGATAAGGAAATAACATGATTACGCCGCTAGTCAAAGTTTATTTCTATAGCACATTTCCAACAACCTCAGCAGACCAAAGTGCTTCACAACATCACAGGTAGAGAAATGATAAAATAGAAATAAAATTCAATTTAGTAAAAATAATAAGACAAAAATAAAATTGGCAGAGATACCAAAAGCTAATAGTATGAATAAAAACGAAACTATAATGAACTTTAGCTGCAGTGGTTTTCTTCCATCCTTTGCCTTTTCTCTTTTGCTGGTGTTGAAGGTCAGAGAGAAAAGATGAGTTTCAGTCTGGACTTAAACTGACTGAGAGCTTAACAGACAGAGGGAGACTGATCAGCAGAGAAGGCTCTCTCTCCCTCATTATTTAGTTTGAGAAAATTTGCTCTTAGTGTATGTATTTTCCAGACTCATAGTACAATTTTATGGCCTAATCAACTGTTACCTTCAATTGTTATAAAAATGATTTATTTATCAAATATAACCTAAAACAAATTTTATTTCTGATTTAGCACCTTGAAGTTGGGCCTCTGTTTCTTTAAAAACTTGTTAGAAATACTCCAGGAATGTATTTAATGAGGAAATAACATAACATGAATTAAATCTCAAAAAAGTCAATTTTACATCTTTAACCCTGAAGCAAGAGAGAAATGATTTTAAGGTATATGTTAAAAAAAAACAAAAAAAACTGATGACAGAATTGCCTTCTGTCATGAGACATAATTTGATGTATTATCTCATTTTTATTTGACCTTTATTTAAACAGCTCAATGGGATCAAAAACTTATTTGCTCAAAGACCCAGCAAAGATGGGGAACATGTATAAAATCAGACTTACATGAAGAAAGCAGGAAATGAAATTCTATTTTAAAAAATGGGACATAATACAAATTTCAAATCTCAAGAGGAACTTCATTTTTCTTTTTTCTTTTACACACAGATAATCCAGATGCAGCCCAGTGGTGGAAGAAGCCCATAGTAACTTAATACTATTGTAGCTTTTGTGGGTCCAGTGCCAATCATTTTCAATATTCCAACAGGACGTGGGTGGATAAAGAAAGGGAAAAGAGATACAGAAAAGGTTTTATTTATTCCAGTTTGATTTTTCTGTGTTTTTCAGTCTTTTCTTTGATTAGATCAATCTTGTTTCTGTTTGACTTCAGTTCAGTCCTTCTTAATGTTTCTGTGTTTATTCCTCTACTTATTCTTAGTTACACTGCTTAAATTATGTTTCTTAGGTCAAGTTAATCTTGATTCCTGTTTTTGTTCTAGCTTTGGCTCCCTGTGTTCCCCTTTTTCTTTGTAAGTTTTTCAGTTTACCCTACAAGTCAGACTTCATGACAGGTGGCTGCAGTATAGTAGCATAGTTTGTTGCTGCAGGAAATGAGAAAAGCAGCAGTAGGTTGTGACTCATTATTTTAATCTGTTGGGACCTGTTGGTGTTTACTATATGACAAGTGAGGTGATTAGTTCTAAATATCAGTGTTTCTGAGGACATTGCTTTAATATTTGTGAGTCAACTATGACAATTATACATACTAGGTTATTGTTAATTTTTAGTGTTCATTCTGAAGAAATGTTTTCCTCTACCCCATTGGTAGAAATTTTGCTTGTGATGATCCAACATGGAGAGCTAAGAACATCTGTAAATGCTACTGGCTTCCTTTTACTTCAGGGTTAAATAAAAAAAATTGTGTGTTTATTTTAAAGTTTAGAAAAAGGACAGAATGTATATTGGAAATTATGCAACAATAGTTCATTAATAAAAAAAAGAAACATCTGATCTTTATACACATGTGAAAGCAGAGAGATCATCAAGGTTGGAAAATGCAGTTTGAAGTCTGAACACAAAGTAATTTTAAATAAAGCTGTTCATTTTGCATTACATTTTCACTTGGTGGTGAGCATATACAGTAGCTGGGGGAGTTTAGGATGTGACATCTGAATGAGCCTTACTGAGTTTAGAAGTTTATTAGAGGTTGCACATAAAGTATTAACAGGACAAGCAATTTGCTCCTTTACCCAACTCCATGAGATGAAAAAAGGACTTTCACAATAATGAGAAAACCAGAAAAGACGATGGAAATGAACTCTTATCTCTTCTAAAAGAGGAAAAGAGGGAGACTTAAATAGCATAATGTATCAACATAGAGGAGAGGAACAGCAGATAGAGTCAGAGAGAGGAAAAGCTGATTATTCACACATTAGCCCCTTTAACCTCCAGTTTGGATGGACCAATTATATCACAGAAACACCTTTGGTAACAAGCCTGAGGAGAGGCATGGCTAATCAAATTGGTCTGCATTACATTTCATTATTACCCTGACAATTAAAAGGTATGCTTAAGAAAGCAGATGATGAAGGTTCTTGGCCTGTCCTCCAACAGCCATCATTACAAGCGTTAATTATTAAAGAGACGGGTTGAGGGTTTGTCAAGAACCTAACCGAAGACTATTTGATACCTGAAGACAGTGGTATTCATTTCAACCACTGCATTTGAAACTTTGGGTGAAGAAGCCCTGTTCAGTCCGCATTAATCAAACGTTAGTGCATTTGTCTGGTAAGTCTTACATTTCCTAAAATCTGACACTGCTCCATTTTTGTTTACATTTTGTGATGAAGGAAGTTGGCACTGACTCGATGAAATGTTAGTCGTCTGAGAAAGTCTACATAAGCAGCAGCAATAAATATAAAATAATTTTATACAGCTGTATAGTAATTTTGAGGTTTTAGATGGCTGTTATCAAGGTTGGAAACAAAACATAAATTTAAATCTAAACACAAATTTGTTGTTCAAATTTATGAAATGTATGAAGTTATGAAAAGCTAGTTGCACAAACTATGAAAAATGTTTTCCCCATATATTGCTGACTTTAACTGTCATACTCATACCTGAAAAGGAAAAGCATTAAAATGGTTCCATAAACTCTTTTTAAATGTGATAGGTATTTTCTCGACCTACATAAAAGAGAACCACAGACAACGCTTATTAGTTTTCAATTAAGTCGTTTGTAAAAGACTTGATGACATAGAAAACTGCTAATTCAAGCAGCTACCATGTGTTCTGAATCTCCTTCAGCACTTGTCTTTTTATTTACACAAAGCAAAGCAGGAGTGAATGGAATTTGGAAGAGTGATCTTAACAGAAAGGGGCACTATTCTGATAACAAGGAAGCAGGAACACACAGGTAGTAAGGAGTAGATAGGGAAACAGCTTCAGAAAACATGTTCAAGGTTAAGGGAAAAGCAAATTTTGTCTTTCACACGGTTTAACAAATTCACTAAACCTTCAAATGAAAAACAAACTAGTAAAACTACTAATGTAAGAATGATAAAACAATTATTTTAACAAAATGAATGTGTTGTTTGTCAAACATCCTATTGTTCTGAAACATGGCGGCAAATAAAACCTGTTTAACTCCGAGACACTTCTTTAACTGTCACCATTTACATTCACAGAATCCTTTCTTCTCTCGTCTTGAGGCATTTTCTTCTCTTTCTCTGAGCAAATCCTGCACTCTCCAGAAAAAATGATGCATTGTCTTCCATGTTTTATCTACCTTTAAATTTTGATGCACTGAGGGACCCTGGAGTGGTGGAATTGCTCGTACATATAAAAAAAAACAAAAAAACCCCACACTCTAAAAGTAACTTGGACGAGGTGAATTTCAGCCTGCACTCAGTAATTGAAGACCACTGGCCTCTTCCTATAGAGATTGAAGTCACTCTGGTACAGAGCAGGAAGCCGTGGAGGAGGGAGCAGAAAATAAGAGTTATTTTCCCATGTGTGCCTCCAAAAATAACTATGTATCAGAGCTGAAGGGCGCTCTCAAGTGATTTGTGAGTTTGTTATGGATCAGATTCCTTACAGAACAATTTTGTGCTTTTTGTCGCACACAAAATTACTTAATTTTCATAAAGATGTTTTTCAAACGGTTATTCAAGTATTAAAAATGTTCAGCAACATTTCTGTCAGGATCTAGGGTTGTTTTGGTGTTTTGATTATTTCATAGCAGTTTGATTATTCTGTGTTCCTTAGTCTCTTTTTGATTGGATCAGTCTGGTTTCTGTTTTACTATAGTTCAGTTCTTCTTAGTGTTTCTATTTATGTATATTTCTTGTCTCTACTTATTTCTAGTTACTCTAGTTTCATTACGTTTCTAATCTTTAGTGTTAGATTTCCTGGTCCCTTGTGCCCTCTCCCTCGCCCCCTGTGCCACATGCTCTCTCTCTCCGTACAGGCTAATCAGCCTCATTCACTCTCACAGTATTTAAACCGTTTTCCTGCCCTCAGTCCTTGCTGGTCCCTTCCATTATACTCTGTTATTCTCCATGGTCCCTCCCGTTTCCTCTGCTGACTTATTCCTTGGATAGGTATTACATAGGTTTTTGTTTTGCTCTGGCTCCCTGCGGGGTTTTTTTGGTACTTTTTGTTTTTTAATTTTTCATTAAAACTTTCTATATGTCCCATAATACCAGTTTCTGTCTGCATTTTGGTCCATCCTCAAACTTGCAAATCATGACAATTCCTGCCTGATATTTTTGCCAAATTGTGGATTGATCTGGACATCCACACTAAATTCAATACCAATGCTGTGCTCAAGCACATGCCAAAAAAATGACTCAAGTATAGTTCAACCACTGAACTATAAAAGCCTAGAAGAAATTATAAATCAATTAAACTCAAGATCCTGTCTCGATATTCTAGCCACACCTTTCCTTCAGAAAGTCCTGCCTTTGTTGATCTGATCCAAGTAGTAAGCTCATCACTTTCATCAGGTGTTTTCATTTAGGCTTTAAAAACAGAAAAGCCTAAAGGCTTCACCTGATAAAAATATCAACAATCTGGACAAATCAGTACTGCAGAATTACAGGACGATCTCCAGACTCCCATTCGTCAGCATCATTACTGAAAAATCTGTTTAAACAGTTAAATAGCTTCCTAACGATGACCGACCGCTTTGACGTCTTTCCAGTTTCTAGTCCCACCACAGTACTGAGATTGGACTAGTGTTCAATAATATCCATATAAACACAGACTGTGGAAGAACCATAGTGGTAGTTCTGTTGGACCTCAGTGTTGACCATGACATATTACTGGAACAACTGGAGAGTTGGGTCGGACTCTCCAGTCCAGCACTCAACTGGAACATAAAGAACAGAAATTTCTTTATTTCAATAGGAAACTTCTCATAGAAGCCTATAGAAGTGACATTGGTTTCTCCAGGGCTCTATCCTAAGACCCCTCTTATTCAATATCTATGTCCTCCCATGAGCTCAGGTTATGGGAGGACATAACCTCCCATAACTAATAAGATTAGTTACCATAACTACGCAGATGACACTCAGCTCTGCATTACTATGTCACCAGGTGACCTTTGATCCCATCCAATCATTGAACAGATGCTTAGAACAGATAAATGTGAAGATGAGCCAAAACTTTCTTCAGCTGAGCAGAAACAAAACTGAAGTTATTGTCTTTGAACCTAAAGAGGAGCAATCTTGAGTTATAGATCGGGAGTTATAGATCTAGAGTCAATACATGGCTTCAGTTGTTCCATCTGGAAACTAGAGATCAGGCTGACCTCTGACCTGAACCTTCAGAGCCATATGAAGATGGTTCCAAAGTGGGCCTCCTATCAGCTGAAGAACATTTCCAGGATCAGAGGACTGATGTCTCAGCATCAGAGGAACCCATCCAGGCATTTATCTTTAGTAGCATTGATTACTGCAGCAGCATCTTCACAGGTCTGACTAACAAATCAATGGTCCAGCTGCAGCTGATCCAGAACACTGCTGCTGGAGATCTGACTAAAATCAAGAAGACAGAGCACATCACCCAGCTCTACATCACCAAGTTCTACAGTCCTTCACTGAGAGAAGAAACTTTAAAATCCTGGGTAGTTTAGAAATCACAGAACGGATTAAAGATCTGCTGCTGCTGGATCAACCTGCTGTTTCTGGTTCTGCTCTGCATCAGAACCAGAACCGAACATGGAAAAGCAGCACTCGGCTTCTATGTACCACAGATCTGGAACAAAGTTCCAGAAAACATTGAGTTCCTTTATATCTAGACTAAAACCCAACTGTTTAGAACTGCATTTGAAACATTATAAATGAAACATTAATCAACAATCTGATGTGTAACGATGGGACTTGCCAAAATGTAATGCTTCAGTTTTCACTATGTTTCTAACTTTATATCTTTGTTTTTATAATGTAAAGCACTTTGAACTGCCTTGTTGCTGAAATGTGATATAGAAATAAACTTGATTGATTGAACTTCTCCATGACTTTCTCCCTGCTGTGTTCCTCTGTCTTCATGATGTTGTTTTTCTCTACATGTTCTCTAACAGATGTCTGAGACCAGGGCTGACCTCAGGACCAGCAGCATGGGCAAGCATTGAGGAGCATTGCCTGCCCACAGAGTAAGCTGTGCCCCCCCTCCTGGTCTGGAAGCTTCTTTTTTTTTTTTTTACATGTACCTCAGAGTGGACAACTTTCTATTATTCCTATATCAATTTGATACAGTAGGAGCTCCTGCACTTCCTGTATCTGTTTAATCCATTGTTAACATGGATTGTAACATTATAACGTGTTTTTTTCTGAGCTGCCTTTAAACGCAACATGAGCACTAAGATTCTCACACACAGCATGTCTCCACATTGATGGAGACAAGCTGCTGTGCAGAACGGCACTCCGATGTGTGCTAGAATCATGTCAGGCATGTTTTTTTTCTCCCAAGCTAACAGAGTGAGTCGAGTAATGCTGCTGCAAGCAACCAATGTTAGCTACATGATCACTAGCTAATGCCAGTATAATACATAAAGATTGTAAACAAGAACAGGCTGCTAATATGGTTATCTATGTTCTGGTTACATTTAGTTGTGTAACTTTTTGGGAAGAATTTTACTCAGTATTTTAACTGCACCATACTTTTTCCTTTTACTTGAGTAATATTTCTACTTGAGTAGATCGATGTTGCATTTAAAGAAATAGACTTAAAAAATAAGAATCCTTAGATTTCTGCAATGTATGAGATAATGTTTGTACAAATTTGAGCATAATTACTCAACCTTTTATATATGTCACTGTATGCATCCTTATACATACATGGTGTACATTGTACACCAAACATGTTTTTTTTTTTTTGAAGGTTACATAAGGGTTTGTTTATGTATTTATATTAAAGTAAAAGCGCTCCAAAATAAGCCAATGCCCCTCCCTCCCACTCGCTCCACCGCTAAATTCCTGTGGAGCCAGAGCCAGGAAACTAGGTGCACCACAAACAGGTCAAGAAAAAAACAAAACTTTCACTATTACTTTTTCAATTAATGGATAGTATAATTTCATATTAAAAATGTTTCACTACTTTAGTTGCATATCAAAATAATTAAATGCTACATCTTAAAATAATACTTTGCTTAGGTGAGTTTTGTAATGCAAGTAATTTCAGAAAGCACCATGTCACAACATCTTAAAGTGTCTGGTGCCCAAAATAGACAAATGGAAAAGAAGAAGAAAATATGACAGAAAAATAGGTAGAATAAAACAAATTATATTAAATTATCTCTTGCTTTAGTTCTTTAGATTGTAGTGTTGCCAAACACAGAACTATTTCAAAATGTAGCCTACCCAGTTTTTCTTGATTGCAAAGTCTCACCTAGGGCCCCAAAGTGGGTAGGGCAAGCCCTGCCTGACGCCATAAGGCCAGATTAACATCTACACAGCTCGGCTCTTCTTATTTGTCCATTTCATTTAGGAGTAATACAGTAAAAGGGGCATCAACACAAATGCAAACAACATTTATAAAGATTTTATTTGCCAAAGGAAACTGGAAGCCATGTTTTCTTTTCCATCTTCCTTGCAAGATAGACTTTCTTTGTCTACTCAGACAAAGAAAGTATGTATACCATGTATAGACTTTCTTTGAGTCTACACAGAATTTTAACATAGGCTGTAGTTAGTTATGCGACAATCAATGGATCGGTATCTGCCACAAATCTTTTTGCATTGATTTCTTATTTCATTTGCTGTCACATAAAATCTATAAGAGACATTATTAAAGATGAAAGGCATGAGCAGCACCAGATTAGAAGCTAACTTTACTGTAGATTGTCATGATGAGGATAAAGGAGAGGAGTCTGCAAATAAAAGGTCGTTTTTCGTGTCACACTTATTTCCAGTGTGTCCCTTCTTTTTATTCTCCCTCCAAAACTTTGCTAACATAACTCTCCATCCTTCTTCCTCTGATCCACTCCTATCACCTGTTTCCTCTCCTTCCTCTTCTCATCTCTCTGTCATCACTTCGCCTCTGCTGTGCAATCTCTCCTCCCTCTCTCCCCATTCCTCCCTTACCCTCTTTCCTTGTCTTTCTCGCTGTGAAATGTGTAGCTCATTAGTTTGCTCGCCACACCGTCTCACGTCAGTCTGTCCTTCACATCTCGCTGCACTGCTAAGAAGTCATTTATGCTGCTGCGTAGCTCCCCCTCTCCCCATCGCCTCCATCTCCTCTCGTTTCCCTCCCCCTCTTGCAAAGCACACCGCCATCCTCCATATGGTTTCATCATTTTGCAGTAGCACCAGGAAAAAGACATCCCAGCCCGTCAGACTCCCTCCCCCTGCCCGAGCTTTGAACACGTTGTAAAACAGGAGCATTCGCAGAGTGAGGCTGCAGACTTTCTTTTAAAAGGGGAAGGGAGGCACAAAGGGACGAGGGTTATCCCAAGCGTAATGATACCGCACTTTGATAGAGGGGAAAGGGAAAGGCGAAATTGCAGAGGAATAAAACCTAAGCCGCTCCTGAAAACCATGTAAATGCGAAGATAATGAAGGAGCTCCTTGGCACTCATGGGAGTGGGTGGTGCATCAGCAGGAAGAAATCTTAGTGAGAGTATCGACTAGAGCCAGCTCTCTCGCCTTCCTGCTTCGGAGCCAGTAGGGGGTCTGGGTACTTTTATAAGGCGGCGGCTGGCAGAGGAAGGAGGGGGAGAAGGTTTGACGATGGAGGCCTGGGAGACACTTGGCTTGAAAGTCAAATCTGCTGTGATGACTAAAAGTTGCAACATTTAACTTGTACTTTCGATCACCTTCAATTCACAGCAGCAAGCAGAGACAAATTCTGGCTCTGCCACTCATTTCCTTGTCAACTCCTTTTTTCGTTCCATTTTTACAGACAAATATTGCTCTACATTTAAGGCATGTTTATTTAAAGGGGCAGTATTATGTATTTTCCAGGCACATAGTGCCATTGTTTAAAACAGGGGTGTCAAACTCAATTTCACCAAGGGCCACTTCAGCATATTGGCCACCCTCAGCGGGCCACATTGACAGTATAAATCAGGAATGCCCAAGTGCAGTCCTCCAGACTGCAACTTTTAGATGCATCCCTGCTAAAACATACCCCAGACAAAAAGTTGACTTCCCTCATTAGCAGCAACTCAGTTCTGTAGAGGTCTAGTAATGAGTCAATGATCCAGGTGTGTTAGAGAAGGAATGCATCTAAAGTTGCAGAGTGATAGGTCTGGAAAACTAGACTTGGGCAACCCTAGCATAAATGTATGAAAATACAATGTTAAAAACAAATTAAACAACACCTCATATTGTTAAATAACTGATTTCATGTATTCAAGTTTTAAATATTACATTTGAGTTTGCATGGATGGAAAATTACTGCTCAGTTAAAAAATTACAATACTTAAATCAGTGTTTATGGCAAGCAAGGAATAAAAACAGGTTTGATATTAACTCTCAACTTCATTCACACAACTTTGTTATTTATTACACAAGGAACATGTATTTCAAATAAGAACAAAACAATTAGGAGACGTCGCCTATGTTCAAGCTTTGTGATCAGCTTGAACACAAAGCTGATCCCTCTTCACCCTGACACCTACTCACACACATCCTCATTCACCGGTTGTGTTCTGTAAATAAACACAAAGAAACACAAGCAAAATCAATAAACTATATCCATATTCCAGTATACTGAGTCTTGGTTTTACATTCATTCTATTTTAACTCAGTTTGTGCGTACCAATGTTTTCTGGCCTGATGTCTGGCACCGTTTTCCCCTGGTCAGTTCGTCGATGTCGATTTAGTTCTTGTGCTGTGGTGGCAATCCGCAAAACGGCGTGTTTTATTCGTGTTTCAGTTTTATTCGTTGGGAAAATTAATAATCAGCTTGAGGTGACTCTGCTGCACTCTAGTGGCGAGAAGCCGTAATGTTGGCTCGCAACAATCGGAAGGCATTATGGGAGATGTAGTTTGTAGTCAATTCGTGCTCAAAACCTATTTTAAGTCAATAACGGGCCTGTAAAACGGTGGTGGGGGAGAGGGCCACATAAAATGACGTGGGCCTTGAGTTTGACACATGTGGTTTAAAACAATCAAGTAAATGTTACCTTCAGTTGTTATAAAAGTGCTATATATCAAACAAGGTTTAAAATAAATTTGAGTAAATTAACATTTCTTTAAAGGGGCAATCTTATGTAAAATTTACTTTTTTAGCTTTATAATATGTTATAGTGTTATTCCCTCATTGCAAACATATCTGGTGTGTTGCTTTGATTCTTTCATGTATGTTTGATAAATCTTTTAATCTCCCATGGCAGCCATGTGGGTTTGCCAAAGCTTGGGGCACCAAACCAATGTTATGTGCTGAAGGCGGAGTTTCAGAAAGCACAGGAGTTCTTAAAGAGACAAAAGGAAAACTTCAAGGCATGAAATTGCAAAAATCACATTTCTTTAAGTCATGTTTGGTATATACAGCACTTTCATAACAACTGAAGGTAACAGAGTTAGTTTACTGGGCTATAAAATGGCACTGTGTGGCTGGATAACACATAATACTGCCCCTTTAAAAAACTGCAAATATTTCTCTGGCTATTTCGAATATGGAGTAAAGCTACCCAACCTCTCTGTGGGTCAGCTGGCTGAATGACCACCGCTGCACTTTTTTCTCACTATAAACACCCACAAATCCACATTGTTTCTGCAACCTCCAGAGGTAGGCTTTAGTTTAGAGTACATTAGTATTAAAAAAATCTTGATACCCCATAGAAAAATACTGAAAGACTGAACAAAAAAATACAATGTGCTACTTTTTTCACATGCTTTGAACATTTGATGTGGCTAATAGAGGTTTTACCAAGAGGCTGAGATGAAAAGGACAGAAGAATCCCAAGAGCAAATTTGCCTTGAGACAAAAGTGATAATGAGAGCGACAACGACAGTGTCAAGTGTTCTATAACTTCATGGCTTCCCACACTTGAAAAAGGTGGACTTGAAGAGACTTCAGGATTCACTCAATCTTTAGGGTGCATTCACACCGAATAGTCCGTTAGACTCTGTTCGATTGGGGACTAAAATTACAACACTGTGACAAACGACCCAAACTAACTGAAAAACCTGTTCCCCTGGTCACCTGTGGTGGCACTGCACCAACTACTGAAGGAATCGGACACAAAATCTCTGAAGAAGACCAGAGCAACTTCCTTCTTCACAAAAAGTAAACACAAATAGAGCAGTGTCAGATTTTAGCGGTTGTAGGATTTCTTTGTTGATATACATTACTGGTTGAACAAGAATCAATGAAGAGGTGAAAAACCTACAAAATACATAAATTTTTAAACATACATTTGATTTAAAGTTAATAATTTATCTTAATTATCACTTCCATTATTAACTTTAGACATTATTTTCTTTCAAATTTTAACCATGGATTCAATAATTAAATTACTGAATCCTTTCTTTGGTTGAATCAAACAAATCCTACATGAAGTCAAATACTTTTCTAAATTAGAATTAAACTTGCTTTTCTCCCTCAGGACATAAGTTTTTACATAAATTAAATATCTTAGATATGCATTTAATAGAACCTAACTGTCAAAACCAGCAGTGTAAACTGTTCCTTCAATAAATTCTACATTTCTTTTACTCAAATTCAAAATTAAAGTGATTAAATTTTCAGCTGAGTCTAGTGAAAGGCTTACCGGTAGTCCTTATTTAATCCAAATCCTTTTCCCATGAATTTGATCCGTTTGCCTTTGAAATGCTGCTTTGGGGACATTGTCTGCCTTTTTCAGCTCTGTTCCAAAACCAGCCAACTGGTTGGTGGATTCCTTATATTATATGAGTGCAGGGTGCTGCTGATTGAACCAGATTTATTTCACCTGTTGAGAAGTGGCACATGTTTATGCATCCACATCTGTTCAGTTTCTTTCAAAGCATTTTATCATCTATTCCAAAGCAATTTAGCAGTGCAGGTAAAATGAGAGATGAAGCAACACAAAAACAAACATGTCTCTCTCTTTCAATTTCCTGTTTGCTTGTTCACATAAAACTGTGCTGTACTTCTCCAAATACTGAATCACTTTTGTTCAGTGAAGAGACTGAAAATAATTTTTGTCTATATATTTTTTGTTAATCAAGCCCATCCATTCATTTTTAATAAGCAGGTGGAAACAAACTCATCTTCATCATTGCTATAAGCAAAAGTAAAACTTGTGTTTTCTTCTGCCTGAACAACTTTTTTCACGAGTGCAATGTGCCATAAAATTTACATTTCCTATACAATTTTATGAATTAAAGTTCTTCCAAATATTTCCCGATAACAGCTATGCTTGAAAAAGCAACAATTTTTTTTGCTTGTTTTTATTGGAAAGCCGAATGTTCACAAAGGAGCCTAAGTCATATTTCCAGTGTTACAATATTCAACTTTGATGTCAATATTTACCAAACTCCACTTCGTTTTAAATATCTTGTTCCCTGACATAACAAAAGCGGCAAATCTTTTTCAATGAGACGATTTGACTGATAATTATTATAAACAAAAATTGCAGGTAAATTGTGGCGTCAGTAACTCCTTTAATCCAATTATTAAATTATTTCCCTAATACTTTATTCAACTTGTGTTCGCTTTTAGAGACAACTTGTCAGCACATGATTCCCACTTATGTAAAGAGTTGAACTGTTGGATGTTTTGACAAACTCTTGGGAGCATCTAATTAAAAACACATAAGCTAAAATTTCTGCAATTTTCTCCTAAACACAAGGAGGGACGCCAGGAACAAATGGAGATTAGAGGTAATTTCCAAAGCAAAACCTAAATGATACAAGAGCAGGCCTGGCCCAAGGAATAAGCAAACTAAGCAGCCGCTTAGAGCCCCAGGGCCACCAGCTCCACTGAGGAGCCCCCTCAGTGGAGCCGGTTGGTTTTTTTTAATTTTTTTTTTAATGTTTTTAGTAGCAATTTCTATGTCATTATAATAACAAAAACACACGATTTAATCGTTTTACAATAATATGTATTTGATAATGTATGTAGAAATTATTATTTTATGGGCAAAAAGCAAACAAAATTGCTCTTGCGGGCCCCTGGTGGCCACGGTAGGTCATGCACGCTTTGCTGGCAATATGAGATGCCGTGCAACCAATAGTCCAAAGCGCCGGTAGAAGATAAGTTAGAAAAAACAATGTCTCCAAAAATGACTTGTCCTTTAGGGAGAAAGAAAAGAGGAAGAACAGAAAAAAAGCCAAGATAAAGGTTTGTTTTAATATGTCTTCGTAATGTAATGTTTATAAAAAAGATTTGTGAAGCAGCTAATAGAAAATTTGCTTTATAGCGACCTTGAATGGTTCAGTTCAACAGCCAAACATTTATGCTAGAGTCTTTGTGTGAAACTGAGTTTTAACTGAAAATTAGTTGATTCTCCTGCTTGGCCCTGCATATTTCTGAGTTTTTTTGTCTTCAAAACAGCGTGTTTGATAATGTTTGATAACAATAAATAAAACTTCTCAATGTTTGACATTGTCTAGCAAAATGTTTTACATCAGGCTACATGTCTGCTGTATTAATATATCGATGAGCTGCTCTAAGCTGTGGTAATATGTTGTTTGCTGCTGATCATTTATGTGACTAAAACAAACAATATTTTTACCTCAACTTATAAAGTATGTGAAACTTCTGTTAAAATCATTTGAAGGCTCAGAATAGACCCAGTACCGGTACAGGTCCACATTCTCAGGGGAGAAAAACTCACCTGGTGTAAATTACATTTTTAACTATTGGAGTTACGCTTAAGAGAAATTAATTTAATCAAAATATGTCATGAATATGTGTGTATGTATTCCACCTTAAATTGGGATGAACAGATTGCAGTTTTCTGGCTGATCCCCAGTTTATAGCAGGTGTGTGAATGATCTAATGATCGGACTGCTGACTGCAGCCAGTCCATGTTGTTAGCAGAAATAGAGGGCCCCAAAACCAAATTTCGCTTCGGGCCCCATGGAGGTTTGGGCCGGCACTGTACAAAAGTACAACTGGAGGACAGTCACCAATGATGAATGCCTTAGGCAGCAGAAAGCCAATAAAGAAGAGGAAAACTAGAAATTATGGATGGATAAGCATGAACAGATGGGATCAATGGACACATTGAGCAATAATCTTGCTTCACTAACTTTGAGCAGCAAAAATAACCTGAACTCTGCAGAGGATTGCATAATAAAGAGATCTACTACATTAAGCAGAGCTTAAGAGGCATGTTGCACAAAGATACACCAGGGAAGTCAAAGTGCATAATAGCTGGTGTAAGGTACTGTACAAGCATGAACACTGTGAACAGGACATTAGAAACATTCTAACCTGGTCTGGGCAAAAATCCAATACATTCATATTAAATTGAAACTGATAAAGATCTGAATGCAAACCCTTAAAACACAGAGCGGAAGACAGCAGTGAGCAATCTGGCAATTTCAGCTACCTCAACAACATAGAGAATCAAATGTTTTAAGGGGAAGTATTATGTATTTTCCAGGCACATAATGCCATTTTATAGCACAATTAAATAATTATGTTAACTTCATTCAGTTAGGGCAGTGGTTCCCAAAGGTTTTCTTCTGGGCCCCCCAGTGGTTCCCAAAGTTTTTCTGGGCCCCCCTATGAATTACAACAAAATCCCCCCGCAAAAAAGAAAACAAAAAAAATCAATTGGGCACACACATCGTTCAACCAGACATAAACATATTTTGTTTTCAAACTCCACTAAAGTTTATTTCACACTTCAGGTTGCAACAAAATAAAGTACAAACCATCTTTACAGTCAAGCACTTTTGTGTAACTGTTTATTTTATTTTATTTTTTTCATCCATACCACTTCCCGCCCCCCCGGGGCCCCCTGCAATGGCACTGCGGGTGCACCCCACACTTTGGGAACCACTGAGTTAGGGAAATGTCTATATCAAACATGACTTAAAATAAATTTTGACTTTGCAATTTACCACCTTGAAATTAGGCATCTGTCTCTTTAAGAAACTCTTACTCTAAAACTCAGCCTACAGCACATCATCACAACAATGCTTTTTTTATGCAATTTGTAACCATTCTAAAGAGTTTGATTGAGAAGTAATTAATTTGTATGAAAAACTTTTCAGACGTGCGGTTTTACCAGGTACTGCTAATTGCTGCTGACGCTAATCTATAGGAGCTGAGAAGGAAGTGGGAAGGGGTGTTCTATGTGTTCACTCTCGGCTTGGACACCGCAGCTCCAAGTAGGGGCTTTGATAAATAGGCATCACGAGAGCAAACGTTTTGGAACCGCCCCCAATGGTTGCCATGGGAGATTAAAGGATTTCTCTTTGAAAGAATCAAAGAGGGACCTGGGAGGCAGGAGAGTGGGGGCCCAAAGGGTGGGGCAGCTTGGCAACCATAATATAAAGCACAAACATCAAATTTACATGCATCATATTTGGTGCATCACTGTTTCAACGATGGATCAAACTTGTTACAATGCCAAATGCACCAGAGGGTAAAAGTGGAGGATTACCTGAAAGCTGTTTATTTTCATGCACCATTAACATGCAAGGCAGATACTCAATAGGTGTAGGAAGAGTGCTCTGAATGTGAAAGAATGTCATGTTCAGCTTCCTTGGAAGTTCAAACATGGACCTGGGGGTGACATCAAACCTGACACAAAATAAATAAAATAAAATAAAAACACTCAAATTTGTCAATTAATTCTAATTCAGAAATCCCTTATTGATCCCAAGGGGAAATTAAATGTTGTTGTAACTCATATTAATTCAAAATCTTTCAAAGAGTTTGTGTAGATGGTGACAGCTCTGGGCAGGAAGGTACTCCTGTACCAGTCTGTATGAAAGCTTATTTGAGGAAGCCACTGACTGAAGACACTGTTTTTTATGAAAGTCTCACGAAGAGAATAGTCAGTATCATCATTAATCGTCTTAATTTTATGTAGCGTTCTTTTTTTGCACCATCATCTCCAGAGTATTAGAAATAAAAAATAATAATAATGCATGTTTCCTCAGATAGACTGCATTCACACTGCAGCCTGAAGTGACCCAATTCCGATTTTTTGTCAGATTAGATTTTTTTTGCCGGGTCTGTTCACACTGCCAAACATATGCAACCTGTATGTGTTCTGTAGTGTAAACGGGCAACCACCTGAAAGTGTCCCGCATGTGCAGTAAAGGGCACAATAGTGTCAGCGTTCTCAGTGTTCTGCCAACCAGCATAAAAAGAAGTAGTGCTCAGTGTTTGTGGAAGTAGTGTGTAGTTTTCTTGTGTGAGAGCAAGAACGCAGCCTGTTGAATGGATAAGGACCTCGCTGCAGCAAACAGAAAGGGGCAGGGACGGACCACTGTCAGTCTCATACCTTATTTGGAAATGGGACCATTGCACTCCGGAAGTGAAAGGGGCACTATTTCCTATTTTATCCATGTTCTCCCGTTTTTATTTTCTTTTGAAATCTGTGATAAATATTCATCTTTAGGAGGTAGTTCCACTGTCGGCATGTATTTAAATGTCTCTCTTTTATTTATTTAGTTTTTAAGGAATTCTATAGCTTTCGGGGTACTTCTAAATCTGCTGCTTGGTTGCATCTTTTCAGGCTTGCTACTGCCTCTATTGGCATAGAGTAGAGGCCAGTAGAAGCCTCTACTCTATGCCAGTTACATTACTACATAATTACATAAGTAATTCTAATGTAATTCTAACAATTACATTAGTTAGAATGCAACTAATGTAATTGCATTCCTAGTCAGAATACCATTATGACTTTATTATTTATTATTAATTCTGGCATTACTGGAACCGTAACAGATAAACTCCATCACAAAAGAACATAGCTTTTCATTTTCTTAAGGAAGAAGAGCTAATTAATTGTCATAAACAAGACCTGAAAGTGGTTCCAGTTTTTATCGATGGCCAACCTTTTGAAACTGTGGAAAGTTTTAAATACCTCAGGTCATTCTTGGACAGTCAGCTCAAATTTGCTGAAAACAGTGGCTATATCTTTAAGAACTGTTCTCAGAGACTCTTGTCTTTTAAGAAGACCCAGTGATCTTGGGGTTACCAAGACCCAGTGATCTTGGTAACCCCAAGATCACCCAGGTTGTGTACAAGATAATGTTGAGTGTTTTAACTTTTTATCTCCTCGCCTGGTTTGGTCACATGAGCTGCAGACTAACAGACAAACTTTTAATAATACTTTCAATGGCGGGTAAAGTAGCGGATAAATAGTGGTGAAACCAAAAGCAACTCTCTCTCAACTGTTTGCTGAAAGAACATGGAAGATTGCGAGGCATATTTTTGTAGATAGCATCCATCCTCATTTTTCATCAGTTTAAACCTCTGAGGAGATGAAGGCATTATTGTGTTCCTCTGGCAACTAAGAACATCGCTTACAAGTTATTTATTGATAGTGCAATAATTATTCTTAAACAAATTAAATAACATTTACCTGTAGTATGCTAAGTGTATTACTCGATGCACAAATTGTTGAAATTGTTCAGGGATTCAAGGATTTTTATTGTCATACCACCTTGATAGTTTGTAGTACAAAATTTGTATTCAGGTCCCGTCCCAGATCAAGAAATCTACGACACTAAAGGCTGCTCCCCACAGTCCTTTGTGCAGCCTTGACCACCCTCTGCAGAGCCGTCCTCTCAGCAACTTTAAAACGATGAAATGTAAGTTTACGTTTTAACACTGCGGAGAGCCGCTGACATGATATGGGTTAGAACCAGATCAAACAAATAAAACTCATTTTGACAACTTTGACTGAATCGAAGGATAAGCAATGATGAAAGACACTCAACATGGACGACGGCTGAGAGCTCTCTGCAGCTTCCTGAGGAAGTGGAGATGATGGTGGTCCTTCCTGACCAGACGGGAGGTGTTGGTACTCCAGGTGAGGTCACTATATATATGAACTCCCAGGTACCTGTAGCTGGAGACCACAGCTGCTCCTCCGATGTACAGGGCTGAAGAGGATCCCCAATGTGGGACTCAGTCCAAGAGAGGAGAGCTTCTGCATCATGGTTTGTGGGATGGTGGTGTTGAAGGCTGAAGAGAAATCCAGAAAGAGCAGACAGATGTAGGAGTTCCTGCTCTCCAGGTGAGGGCTGTGTGGATCACCGACAAAATGGCGTCAGCAGTGGAGCAGTTCTTACTCGCCCTCGGATGTTGTTGGGGCCTGCAGCTTTACGGGGGTTGATTTCCTGAAGGGACTTCTTCACATCTGCTGCGGTCACACAGTTTCACCAGGTGGTGGTATTACTCTGGTGCTGAGGGAGATATTAGGATCCTCAAAGCGGACATTCTATTGTGATTCTATGAATGAGTTTTATTTGATTGTTTTAGAGTCGAAGGAAAATTTCCACCTTGATTTAAATAGATTCATCTTACTTTTCCTGTACATAAGACAACCCTGGTTATAACAGCCAGATTTCTTATTCTTCAGTTAACCTATTAATTTGTTCGTTATTGACTTTGCTCAATTAAGTTTCTTATGTATACATAGTAAACAGTGGCGGAGCTAGACTTTTTTTCAAGGGGTGGCCAAAGGGTGAGCAAAGCTTTATCAGAGGGGTCCATATACAAATGATGAACGAAAGGAAACAAATATTTTCTCACACACACTCAAATTAAAAT
>CAEFZX010032302.1:0-74465 GCA_903066825.1 Alfaro cultratus
AATCAAAAATAACCATTAATCATCATGACTGATGTGTATCAGCTATTTGTTATTTACTTCTTACACTGTGTGTAAATGTATCTTTTTTGCCTGACTGATGGCACTTTGCACCGACTGATGGCATTTCTCAAATTTCGTTGTTCATGTGACAATGACAATAAAATTTTATCTTATCTTATCTTATCTAAAAGCTAGCAGTCACCACTTGCAGAACAAATCAGGCACAGCAGCCAGAAGAAAAGCTGCCAGGGAAGCTAACAGAACAAGATTAGCAGGAGCAGCTAACAAAGCTGCTACCAGGCCGCTCAGCTAACAGAGCTAAAATCCATCCTCAGTGCTAACATAGCTTGCACCGGTGCAAAAAGCTAAATGAACTATGACTAGCGCACACTGAAAGGAAAATCAAATGACCTAAACAAATCCTGTTTCCTATTTTCACTCAGAAATCTTTAAATGCAAACATCATGAAATATTGATGTCAACAAACCCAAATGTTTTCAGTTCAGAAAAATAAATTATCTGCATTTCTACCAATAGTTCAGAAAAAAACATGTTTTCCAATTTGTTTTATTTTGCTAGTTTGAAGCCGTTATCATTTATGACCAATTCAGTCCTGATAATACTTTTAAAAATCTCATGAGAAACATTTTGTCCTTTCGTTTCAATATTTTGTAAAACCTCAGAAAGTTATTTTCTTCATTTGTAGCCTCTTTGTTGCTGTCAGCTTCACCTAGATGCCTGCATTGTTGTGAAATCCAGATTTCCAGCTGAACTGGTGGCAGCATAACAAACTGATGAGACGGATCACAGAGACTTTTATACCTTCAGATGTTCAGCCGTGTTATCTGCCCATTAGAGACAGGTGATCAAAGCGTTTGCTGAATTGGTGGATGAATTTTGTATTTCTGTCTTATCTAAATCAGAGACAAAATACACAAATAAGAGGAAAATTTGCTCATCTGCCATTGAGAGAGATTATTTAATAGATGCAAATATACAGAGTTTTTCTACTGCTGAAGATAATTTTTTCTACAAGCTATTTTTCCGCCACAAAAACAAATAAATGAAAAGAAAAAGAAGCTAAGTAGGTTAGAAACAATCACGTTTTAATCAGGAATGTGAAAATGGTCATCCGTACCATATCTGGAAATGTTACATGATGATAAAACCTGTTGCTAGCACATTGAGATGCATGAAGAGATACGTAAGCCATCCACAAAAAGATCATTTTTTTAAATAATAAAATGCTGAAATCGATCAGAATCTGTCAAATCTTCCTTTGACTCCAGTGTCAAGTCAGGTTTTAACTTAAAGAGCAACAGAGCTATGCTACACAGGCAAACTAGCTAGCAGAAACAAGCGGTGATGTGTTAGCTTACTAGCTAACAGCTGTTAGCCAGTTTCAGCCAAACTGTCGTTCAGGCTAAAACCTGCAGAATAATTTATTGCTATTCTTTGCATATGTGAACGCCAAGCGGACTAGAGACCACTCCAAACGCAGAAAGTAGATTGCAGCACAAGGCATTCTGGGTAAATACAATTAGAACAAACTTGGTAGCCAAGTGCTAGCAGGAGAAATGGTTCATGGTCTTTAACCAAAGACAAAATAGAAATCCTACAAACACTAAAATCTGACTCTGCTTTGTCTTTGTTTACATTTCATGAAGAGGGAATTTTCGCTCAGTGTCTTTTCAGAGATTTTCATGTTGTTTCCTTCAGTGGCTCTTGGTGCAGCGCCCCCACAGGCGAGGAGGGGAACAGGTTTTTCAAAAGTTTAGTTGGTTTCACTCAGAGCAGTGAGAAAGAGAACCGCTGCAGCTGGAAATGGAAGAAATGTTGCAATTTTAGTCCCCAATCAAACCAAGTATATCGCACGATGAAATTGGAAAACTGGATTTTTGATCAACTGTGACAAAATAAATTCAGAAATAGGAGAAATCAGTAAGGCTGAAAGTCGTCCTTTAAATGTCCATGTTTGGTGGTTTTGGGAGCCTCTGTCCTCCATTTCTGAAACATTTACGTCTGTTTTAAAGCTCACAGTGAGAATAGTAAACTATGTGGGATCAATCACTAAGTCACGTCTCAATGTGCCTTTAGAAACCACCCATAGAGCCCAATTCATGTTCCACATTCAGAAAGCCCCTTCAATGTCAACCAGATATAATTAAAAACATTTAATGGATTTTACTCCCACTCGGGGTTTCTCCTGCATGTTCAGTTTGAAAATATGAACTAATACTGAACGAAGCTCAGTTATTGTGCAGGTTAACCCTTCTTTCCCCTCTAATGATCTCATTAAATGCCACCTGAATGATAAAATGACAGCGACTTGGAGGCTGGGACTCACAGAGCAGCAGTTTCTACCAGCTATTATCTTTAATGCCGTCTGTGGGCGCTGAGTGGATTACTCAGCTGTGACGCCGCCGTTGCTCCACGCTCATTATCTCCTGTGGACAGCTGTCACACAACTCACCGCTCCACACGGCAGAACAATAACTGTTCCATTATTCTCTTCAGAGTGGCCTGAAGCCGCGGACAGGTTGCTGCATTCAGGTAGCGCCGGTCGCCATGACGCTGATGTTGGAGACAGTCGAGGCGGCGGCGGCGACTCGCTGTGCCTCAAAGTGACAAGCTATTATAGAAAGAGACGAGTCGGAGAGACGAACGTCGTCTATCAGCTGGAAGACTGGCACCAACACAGCATAACATTATGACCACTTTGCTCTTCTTCATGGCTCCTGCTAGAGGCTCCAGGACGGGCAGGGAGTGTCAGAGGAAATTAGAGGATTTAGTGAATCTGAAGACAAACTGTGATTCACTTTTATTCATTCTCAGA
Organism: Alfaro cultratus; assembly: GCA_903066825.1. Classification (NCBI taxonomy): domain Eukaryota; kingdom Metazoa; phylum Chordata; class Actinopteri; order Cyprinodontiformes; family Poeciliidae; genus Alfaro; species Alfaro cultratus. The sequence goes on from CAEFZX010032302.1 coordinate 2,837, forward strand.
GATTCTTCAGAGAAGCCAACTCGCTTGTCTAGAAAGTCCGGTTCATCTGATGAGGTGTGAATGCTAATCGAACTCTGGTTAGTCTATCGCTAATGCTAAAACCTGACCAGAACTATAACATTTGTTCCATTTCCAGCTGCTGTGGTTCGTTTCAGGTTTGATCAACCTGTTCCCCTCCTGGCCTATAGGGGCGCTGCACCAACAACCACTGAAGGAAACGACACAAAAACCTCTAAAGACACTGAGAGAAACTTCCTTCTTCACAAAATCCAAACAAAATGGAGATTTTAGCTGTTGGAGGGGCTGTCTTTAGTCTTTGTCTAAAAACTACGAGCCATTTTCCCTGGCAGCGCTAGGCTAGCATCTTTATTTTGGTTGTAGTTCACTTCCTGCTTTTGCATTCAAACTGCACTGAGAACATTTCAACCAAACCAAACTGAGGCTTGTAGCCAGACCAAAGTTCACTTGTTTGGTTCAATTACACAAACAAATCAGACTCTCTAGGCAAACGGACTGGAGTTGGGTTAACCTGGACTAAGCAGCCTTATAAGCTAAAGTTTATGCTAATCCAGGCATAATTTTTGATATGTCATGCACACTTGCATGTCGCTGTTAATGCCCTTATTCTGTATTATTAAACACGGTTATTTCATCTGAAAGCTTACATAAACTTTTCTAAACTGATCTGAAACTAAACATCCTCATCTGCGTTCGTTGCGTCTTCCATCTGTTTTACCGTTTCTACATCCTCCCCTTCCGCCTTCTCGCCTCATTTCTCTTCACATTTTGTCTGCAGGACCACTCGTCCGCTCCGCCATCTGTTTGGCCGCCCCGCCAGCTGCTCGCGCTCCGCCGACCCGGCATCGGCCCCGGCGTGCCGCTGACCCGCCGTAAACTCCGCGCGGCGGCAGACGGCGCACGCTCCCGACCCGGGCCGGTTCTGACCCCGGATTTGTCGCAGGAGAGAATGCAGAGTTACTGAGACTGCAGCTGCATACTGATGGTGTTACTGTGAGGGACAGACAGGTGAATTATCCTGAACGCTGCCCTTTAACATTCACAGAAAAGATTCAACCAGTTCAGTTCTCACTCCGCCCTGCAGATGTAAGTCAGGATCCCTGAACCGACTGTCAGGATTCACCGAAGCAAAACTCCAGAGGAAAATATACAAAACAATGAGATGCATCTCATTTCTATCACTTAAAAAAGGAGTAAATATCCAACAAAATAATTTCTTAAATGTTCTAGAAGGACATGGAAATTTCTGAATTTGAAAAGTAAAAAAATTGCTAGAAAATACTAAAAAACTAGGAAATTTCTGAGTATCAAAAGTTGAAAATCTTGGGGGGGAAAAAATTCTTGAGTTTGAAATCTTGGAAGGTTCAAATGTCAAAAATTTGCTAGAAAATATTAAAAAAATGTAAAAAGTGTAAAATTTGGGGAAAAAATTATGTTTTACTTTTCACACTTAGAAATGTCCTTTTCACTGTACCAAGATATTTGACTTGAAACTATACCAGAAAAAAATCGGTAACATTTTGTGTTTTTGCAGTGTAATGCTGCAGGTTTAAAGCTGCAGGATGCAACTTTTATAAAAAAATATATATATATATATTTTTTATATGTTTGGTGTGAAAAAGATTTGGCTCCTCTGCTTTCACCCAGTGCTAGTTATAAACAACCAATCAGAGCCAGGAGGCGGGGCTTAGTGCTGTCAATCACTCCCTGTGTTCTGTGTTGTGAGTCTGTTGTGAATGCTAATGCTAGTTAGCATAGTCACTTATAATTTTGGATGAATAGTTTTCCTGTTTCTCCACTAATTGCATGTTTATCAGCGTATACACAAGGATGATGAACAGCGCTAAGCCCCGCCTCCTGACTGATTGGTTGTTTTTGGTTAATTTTTCAGCAGCTGAGAGTGAAGGTGGAGGTCAATTCTTTCACAGATTTTCTGTCTCAAACTGTAACAACTTGGTGACACTTTTAACAAATATATTAAAACCATTTTTAATAAAAGTTCTTTTAAAGGAGAATCTGATTTTTAAATCAGGAATGGAGGGATGTGTTTAGTTTTGGATCTGGGCGCCAGGTCCGGCTGCACAGAGCAGACAGAACCAACGTCTGTTGTTTTCAGAATTGAGTCAAACAAAATGGCTGCTGAGATTAATTAGGATCACAGTCCGAACCGCCTGGTTCTACCGCAGGACGTCATCGCTTCAGCTGGCGTTCTGACCCACATTCGGCCCGATCGTCACATGATGTCACCAGAACAATTAGAAAGAACCAGAGAGATTCTGGTCCACTTAGAGAGGAAACCCTGCTCATTATGAGGATGTCGGCGCCGTCCGGACCTCTGGGCCCGACCGGTTCTGTCCCTAGCAACACGTCTGAACACGGCAACCGAGGTCAGAGGGCCTGGAGACGGAACGACCGGCGCCGCTCTCATCAGAACCGCTTCTGATGGAACAGAAGCGCCTTTGTTCCCAGATCACAGGTCCAACTATGAGCCCGACAGAACCAGAACTACAAAGGAATAATGAGATGAGAAACCTGAGAAAAGAACGCAGATAACGGAGTTGAAACCTGTACCAGTATTTACACCCTCTCTTCGTTTTTTTAGTTTTACTTAAATGTTTCACATAAAAAAATGTTAAAATAACTGAGAAAAATCTTTCAAAATCAGAAAAAATGTTGAAAATGTAAGATATTGGTGCTTAAACTCGTAAAAATGTATTTACTCCCTTACAGATTTCGTCTTCTTTTGTCACACTGAAATGTTTCAGGTCAAAAAGTGTTAAAATAAATTTATAAAAAACAAAAAACAAGATCTCCAAACCTGCAGCTGAAACTGATCTGGAATATTTCTGTTTTTATCACAAATTTAAATCCTCCTGCTTTCTTAGAGGTGTACTTATTTATTTCAGTGCACATTAAAGGGACGATGCCTCATTATTTTCATTCTTTTTCACCCTGCTGTTAATTTGAGCTTTAATTTTAAAAGCTGCTAATGAAAAAACGTTTATTTCTCTGTGCAGTCCGCGGGGACGGCGACGCGTTCTTACTCTAAAGTAAATATATTTCTGTCTCCAGATAAAAGCTCCTTCTGATTAAAAACGCGCTCAGCTGCGTCTTCCTTCAGAGACACAAAGACGCGTTTGTCCCCGGAGGAAAACTGTTCTGGGATCAGATTTACACACGGAGGCTGGAAGGCAAAACTCCATGCTGAGCTTCTTATGTAGAAAAACTAACATTTGTTTCTCCATAACTTCAGACATGTTGATGGAAAATGGAATAAAATTTGCCCAACTAGTGAATTATGGAGTCAAATTTTGACTCAGAAAAAGTCAAAATAGAAAAAAAGCCAAAATTTTGAGAGAAAAGTTAAAATTCTGAGAAGAAAAAAAAAATCTCAATTCTGAAATTAATGTGAAAATAAAGTTTTTTATTTTAGTGACCATAATCCTCTTCCATACCCAACTTCTTATTTGAAAAGTTCATTTACAATCTTCCTCATCCTGCTCTTGGTGGTTCAGCCAATCAGTGACAAGGAAGATGAATGGAGCTCCTGGATTGGCTGGTTTGCCAGCCAATCGAGCGTCAGCTAGCATTTCTCTGAAGGATTTTAGCTTCCAAAGTTGCATTTCCCCCAAAATATTTCAGATAAACTAAAAAACAACCTGAAATAGGAAACTTTTCCGTAAATAAAATTGTGCGTTTATTAAGAAACAAAAATGTGGCTAAACTGTTTTGCACAAATAATAAAGAAATTTATTTAAATTTGAAAAATGATCAGAAAAAAACGCAGCGACTTCAGTTTCTAATCTGACACTTAAAGGATTGATTAAATGCATATTTCTTGCTGGTCTTTAATAAATGTAGTTTTGTAGTAAATCGGGGCTAAATGACGGTAAACCTGGTGAATTCTGGCCGCAGCGTTTCGCTCTGCGCTCATCATTCGATCAGAGACCCGGTTCTAATTTGTTTGTTTGTCCTCAGAGGAAGTGACTAATGAAGCGGCAGGCACCGGGTCGAGCTCAGAGACTGGAAACATCAGCTGCTGAGGCACCGAGGAGACGCATAATTGATCCCCATCATCATCATCATCATCATCATCATCATCATCATCATCAGAGTGTTGAGCTGCCATGCTAATCTGGTAACCTGAGGAAACAGCTTCACCGCGTCTTCTTGTTCGGATCGTCAGCAGTTTTTATGATTCTCCATGTGAAATGGGTTCGAAATGTTCACTTATTCACAAACAGTCACTGAAGAGGTTGGATTCTGCATCTCGAGTGTTGTGGCTCTTCCTGATTATGCTATTCCCAGGTTCCAGCTGCATAATGGAGCAGGAACACAAACCCAAAATGATGGACAACATGTTTTTGCTTTTATCAGAGAAAAAGCTTGTGAATAACAAGCATCTTCCTTCGGTAAAACCGAGGCCACTTTTCCTTTGTACTGTGACCTCACACACATTTCTACACGGCTGATGGAAATGGATTACAGCAGCCAGCAAAGGGAAATATGCATAACATCCACCATAAGCTACAAAATACCTCCCATAAGTTATTCACATCCTATTTTATAATCTTAAGTCTGATATTTGCATATTGAGGTCCATTATGTTAGCATTAGCAAGGACAGTAAGGTTAGCATAACATTATAGATGGCGCTAGAAAGTTAGCTTACACCAACACATTGTCTGCATACTTTAAGATCTCAGATCCCAGTGCAAAAAGGTCCTGTTGTGGAAATAAACTGTTTCCAAGCACTGTTCAGGTAAAATCACTCAATCAGGTTTATCTGATCTGATGAAGCTGTAGAAAACAACTTCCAACCTTCTACATGGAACCCAAATAGTTCTTTTGGTGAAAGTTCACAAACATTTCATATAACACGACTAGCAGATGTGAACTTATTGTAATTTTTCCATCACAGTCCAAATAAAGCATTTTAATGTATTTATTTTTAAACAATTAACCTAAAGAATGAATGTGATTTAGTATTTTCAGAATAAGGTGAAAAAATTTTTTACGCAAGCAAGCGTTAGCATGCTATCCATCCATCCATCCATCCATCTTCTAACACCCGTGTCCCTTCTGGGGTTGGGAGGTGCTGGTGCCTCTCCAGTGATCGTTTTGGGCGAGAGGCGGGGTCACCATGGACAGGTCGCCATTGCAGGCTAGTGTACACCTTCTTCACAATACTTTAACTGTGCCAGACGTGCAGGACAATTACCCTACTAGGGTAGTACTAGTACCCTACCCTGACACAGTAGGAAGTATCGTACTTGGGGAATTTCAGTGATTAGCTAACTACCATGCTAACATTAGAACTAGCATGGATGCTAATCTAATGGACATCAACTTTAACATGCTACATGCAACTAAGTGTAATAAGCTAGGTGAGACGTAGCTTCTGTTCAACCGTTAATCCAAAATGTCATTGAACGCAGCACTGAACATAAAACAGGGATTAATAGCTGAACTCTCTAATAAAAAAGAATAAAAACAGAAAATGTGTCCAAATGTAGACATTTTAGGAGGCCAGACAGCAAACAGAGGTACAGAGACGACTTTCTATTGTTTCCATACATGAGGATTAGTTTTATCTGCCAATAAATGAAATCCAGCGAGGGAGAAATGCAGAGATGGATGGGCGTTACCATGGCAACAGATGTTGGGTCATAAAGTCAGCGAGAGGCCGGTGAACACTCACTCAATGCTATTCAGTGGGTGTGTGTGTGTGTGTGTGTGTGTGTGTGTGTGTGTGTACTGTATTTATATGCACAGGCAGAGAGGGGGGACGTTGCAGAAAACGGCGGAGAGAGAAGTGTGTGATGACCTTGGTGTTGATGCCAGGGAGCATTTGAGTCAACAAACTGGCAACCAGCCACTTAACAAGGCAGCCAACGCACTGCACACACTGAAACACACCTGACTGCACACACACACACACACACACACACCGCCTACAGATCTGGATGTCTCCGACTGAACTGTGAACCTCCAGAGTTGTGATTCAGCTGCCAGTTTAGCCACATAAACACCTCAACTCGCTCGCTAACAACAAGCTCCGCCCACTTTCTGAATCAATATGTCACACCGGTGGTCGGGTCAGCGAATGATGTTCACAAAACAAGAGGTTTACAGATCAGCAGGTAAAAATAGTCCATTAAAATCCCATCCAACAGCAGTGGAGTTACGGCTAAGACAGATTAAAGCAACGTTTAAAAAGTTCAATGAAGTTTAGCCATTTTTATCCATCTTCCTACAATGTGGCATTTAAATCAGGAGCTTTTTGTATGAGCTTCCAGTCTCCTGAGTTCAGCTATTAGCCAGAAAGCTAATCTTAAGAGAATATGGTGCCAACCATATTCCTTTATATGAACAAAATGAAGGCAAATAAAGACTTGCTAGCACCAAGCGAGGCCTTCTTTCTCCTGTAGAGGAAACGTGTCAGGGACGTTCCTTAGGTTGACATCAGCTACGTTTTCATTGAATTGTCATGAAAATTTTAAGGAAACCTTTAAAATGATGCAAAAACTAAATTAGACATGTTTCCATTTACTGGTTTTGAGCGAATCGACCAGGCAAAGCACAGCATAACTTCATCACATGATAATTCTACGTTTGGCTTCAATAAACCGGAAGTAAAAAAACTAGAATGTGGACTTGGCTATTTTTTCCAAGTTTCATAGCTATGGTAAAGCACACCAGGCGCTCTTATTAGTTGTGCAGGAGGCTCCACTTCTGCTTTTCAAAGATGTAAATGCCTTTATAATTGCTCATCTGTTTGCAGACATTTTAATGTGAGTGTATTTGAATAAGCCCTAAAACAACTCAAAGTAGGCAGAACTCTCATTATCTACGAATTATTTTGTGCACAAAAGTCGTGAACATGTTTTTATTGGACAGACATTCTAACCTGTTCAAGGAAATATAATAAGTCGTCTATAATCAAAAACTGTTGAACTTTTCTGATCTGGAAGATCAAATGTAGCCCCGCCGATGTTCCTACATGTTTTCTTGTGAAAAATAGTGATTATCGGTGATAAAGAGTCAGTTTCTCTATGAGTGGAGTTATGATAAAACATCTTAATACCTGATTTATTCCCAATGTTTCCACTGAAACCAGTGAAAACGCTCCGTTTGGTCTCTGATGGTTCAATGCTTACTCCGCCTCCCTGCTGAGCAGATGCTACTGAAATGCTTCAAGACTTTGGTTTTTAAACCCCATGAAGCCTCATTACTGCACAGAGAGAAGGATCCACCAGACCACTGATCAATACTCTGATCGATTGGTGTTTCCTCAGGTGAACTGCTGCCTGTATTATTCACACTGTATCTTCTGGAAATCCATCCGAACTGCTTAGCGTCTCATTCTTCTGCCTTGTTCTAGAAAATCCATCCCCTTCATTTGTTTAGCCGCTCGTCTTTGGTTCTGACAGCGGGACGAACCCGATCAGCGCCGTGTGAGGCTCTTACATAACGAGCTACTGACTCTGAAATTGCTGCTTCGCCTTCGTCTTTAAAAGCAGTAATTAGATCCATTTAATCACTGGATGTCCTGATGAGTGAGACTCTGTTTCATTCTGCACTGCAGAAAAAGCAGCAGAAACGTCCAGCTTTGCTCTTCACAGCGTTCAGATCTTACATAAACGAACTTCATGAGGTTTTCATCACACTCTCTTTTTGGTTTAAACCTTAATTAAATTAGCAGGTAAGCTGCTGTCTAACTTGGATAGTTTTAGATTTTCAAAATCCAAAAAACAAAAAGTGCGTCTTCACCAAACTATTTATGAGTTGAAGCATAAATGATAATAATAATATTGTGTAATAATGAGTGTAATACGGTTTGGACCAGAACATAAACATCCATCAGTGACCTTTCTGTGGTTCTCTGTCTGGACTGCAGTCACAATCCAACTTTCATTTATCATAATATATATTTTATTGGTTTTATCTAATATTTCAACCAAAATAAACACTTCAATGCATCAAAGTAGCTGCGGTTCCACTACAAATGTGACAAAACTTTGTCAATATTCCACCAATGTTGAAAAAGCACAATTTTGATATTTTATTAAAGTCATCATCCTCCAACTACTTCCTGTAGTTTTCTGTGTTGTTTCCGGCAGCAGCAACAACCTGTTGATCGTTGATGATTCTTCTCATGTTTAAGCAAATTTAGTTTTGTGATTCCAATTTGCACAATTTTAAGGTTAATGGAAATGCAGTTTGTAATTAGTTTCACTTTTCTGAATTGAAATAAAGTTTTTGATGATGTTCTATCTTAATAAGTCATATTTGGTTTGTTACAAAGCAGTTTGTCTTTTCATTTCTTCTGCTTTCTGCGGTTTATATGAAGAAATATAAAAGGTTCTCATTAAATGTTACAATTCACACTTTCTTTGCCATTAAAGAGAATTTCCAGGAGTAAAATGATCATTTCATTAACCGACTGAAAGATAACAGAGCAGAAATATCTCATTACAGAGCCGGTAATTAATTTCCTGTCAGATCAGGCAGATTTCAGAACATCCTCTGTGCTGCTCTTTGTTCAGCTGCACAAAACAGGAGCGAATAAAGATGATATCGACGTTTCTCTCCCTCCAAAGTCTCTAAACAATCTCTCTCCACGACCTGGCCACCGAGAGGTAATTTAGCGTCTGCTGCGCGGTTGGGAGGACAGGATGGATGAGCGCCGGGTCTGTTCGGGACGGCGTGTGGAAGCGGTTTGGGAAGCAGTCTGGAGCGGGGGATTTATCTCCAGCGGTGACTGGGCCCATCCGGGAACTCTGAGGAAGAGTTTAACGGGATTATTCCCACCGTGAGACTCCGAGTCTCAGATCCCGCGCAGATACGGAGGTGAATCGATTTCACAGGGCAGAGGAGAAAACGTCAAGTTGGGGTTAACAAGCTCACTGGTGCAGTTCAGGCGGAGTGGAGAGGGTGGAGGCGATGCTGAGGCGGGGTGGGAGGAGTTTTATTATTTTATTACATTTTATTATGTTAGAGAGGAAAAATCCCACTGCACAATTCAAGGTTAGTTTTCAAATTTTTCCAGCACCAAACCTGAGATAAAAACTACATAAAACATAAACTATTAACTATAACAAGCCATTTATTACTGTTAATATCTTGTAATAGTAGTTTAAGTAAGCGAATTTAATATTTTATGTTCTGAAACACCAGAGAAACTCGAGTGTTTTGCTCCAAGAACAAAACACTAACTTAATCAGATTATAGTTAATCTTATCTAATTGTTAATTTATATAATATTTAAATTTTCCTATGATATTACATTGTAGGTACAGTAAAACTGAATATTTTAGAGAAACTAAATAATATTGTATGTTTTGACCCTGACTGGTCTGAGAATAAAACACTAATTTAACAAAATAAAATTCCTCAATTTCAATAAGTTTGTTTAAAGAAGATCTATTATACAAAAATCACTTTTTGCACATTTTATATTTTCATTTGGGTCTTAAATGCTTCTAAGCTTCTAAGATGTGACTGAATAACAACGACTTTTCCTAATCTCACCATGCGACCGCCTGGTTTTCCATGGAGGATTAGTTAGCTTGGCAGCTGCACAGCATCAGACCGTAACAGAACATTCTGGTGTTTAATTTTGTTATTTTTATTTAAAGTGGAATATTTCTCAGCTTTGGTTGGAAATTGTTTCCTTTCATTTCTCAGGAGATCCGACTGATAAATTCAACATGTTTTCTGGATCTCAGGAGTGATTTTAAGACAGTTTTTTAAAAGCATTTTGATGTTTAACAGCATAAAAACCTCCAGAGTTATTCCTGCCCCTGCAGCTCCGAGCAGCAGCAAACTTTTTCAAGTTTCTTTGTTCTGGGAAAGACAGCCGTCATTGTTTTATGCAATATTTATGGCCGGAGCGTCTCCGGATCACCTCGGATGGCGGCGGCAGCCGGCCGACAGCTGAGTGGCCTGCAGCTCCGTGAGCATCCGTTTTTCATGAGCCGGCGCTTCGCTTTGGTCCATCTGCTGCTGCGCTCGCCCCGGAGCCTCGGCTGGAGAGAGAGAGCAACGGCCAGAGCGGGAAAAAAAAGATGCAAGGAAGAGATGAAAAGATGCAGGAGTCAGGGAGAGGGAGAGTGTTTGTTTGAGAGAGCGCTGCGCCGCGGGCGCTGCTGCCCGCGCGTCTCTGTGGAGCCCAGATGGAGCCAGAACTCCACAGAACACATTAGTCCACTTGGAGGGTTCCCACACACACTGAGAGGAATTCACCTGAGCCTGCCGCCGCAAGATTTCCACTCAGCTGGACGAGCCCAACGACTTCCTATAGAGGCCCGGAGAGGCCAGTTAGCGCTCCGAATGAAGTGAGAAGCAAATCCCCGGTCAGAACCGAGACGGAACTGGACTCTGTCCAAGTTCTGGTTCAGAGACGGAGAGAAAGTGGAGCAGAAGAACTCTGAGACCCAAAAGGATTTCTGCTACACTCAACAAACATGGTTCCTGTGTTTGGACTTTTGGCTTCACATATGATGCTAAAGGTTCTGTTCAGTTCGCTTCAATCCAACTCCCAGAAAGTCCGGTTTGTTCCGGGAGGCGTGGACACAAATCAAACTCTGGTTCTCCAAACCTCCGTCTGGTTCAGTTGAAGTGAACTCTGGTGCGGTTCGAATGAATATGTGAACGCCAAGCGGACTGGAGCAGGAAGTGGACTATAGCGCAGAGGATTCTGGGTAAATGTAACCAGAACAAAAGTGCTAGCTTAGCTGTAAAGGAGAAATGGCTCATGGTTTTTTACCAAAGACTAAAGAGAAATCCTCCAACCACTAAAATCTGACGCCTGCATTTTTGTTTACGTTTTGTGAAGAAGGAAGTTGCCTCAGAGTCGTGTCGTTTCCTTCAGTGGTTGTTGGCGCAGCGCCCCCACAGGCCAGGAGGGGAACAGGTTGGTTTGACTCAGAGCAGAGAGAAAGAACCACATTTGTCCAGAATAAGTAGTTCAAACATTCCAGTCATTAATGTTAATATTTAAAACGCTGAGTGAGACTTGTAGAATCTGAAACACCTCTACGCTGCTAACAGCGTCCACAGAGATCCAACACTCCTGTTTTCATAGATGTCCTCAAAAAATACCTTTAACTATAGTTTTCTTCATCACTAATTATTAAAAGACGTCAACATTTTGTTTCCATCCAACTGACAAGTAAATTTTGAGTGAACTTTTAAAATGTCACAAAGAAGAACATGCAAACTGGGAGAGTTAAAGTTCAGGGTTTGGAGCGAATCAACCAGGCTACCAGATACTGATTTCACCCGACGTTGATGCTACATTACAGACGTAAACAACAAGATGTGGAGATTCATTTACAGAGTCTTGACTTTGTAAATGTCAAATTCGTTGCCTTACCAAACTGGTACTCAGCCTTACCAGTTTGCCTTATCAACTTTCCCAGCAAACAAATGGGAAAGTTTGAAACATCAGAACCTAATTGTGAAATTTAACAAACTTTTTCGGAAAAGTCAATAAAAAAACAGCTCAAAGTGAGCGAAAAAACTTATTTGCGAAATTGAGGACATTATTTCAGATTTCACCTTTTCTAATGTGATAAATTAGAACATTTTACTCAAAAGTCTCCATGATTACTTTGGGATTCTGGCACATTCAGAGTTATTTTATCTCCTCTGTGCTTCAAATCATCTGCAGAATCATTTCTGCTTAATTTAAGGTTTCCATCCTCATTTGATCAGCCATCCATCAGTCAGTCCTGATCTTACACTGTCAGATATTTAACAGTGATACTCAGGAAGCAGGAAGTGGAGGAGTGAGGTGATGTTTGGGGAGGTTGGTGGGTTTAACTCTGCTTCACGCTCAGCAGACAGAAAATAACTCACCTTACAAGATCTCAGTAAAACGTTTAACGGGACGGATCCGTGGTTTCATGTTTAAATTCTGACCCAGAAATCTGAATGTTGCAGCTGATCAACCTTTTTTTAAATTACTTTGAAAAACTGTCAATTTTGTAACTAAGCGGGACGTTAAGATGTTGCCGTAGTTACTTTTAAAAAGTAATAAATACTTCTTATTGTTACTTTTATCACAACCAAATTTGTGACGAAACTTTAAATCCATATTGCTCTCTGATATTCAGAACAAGTAAACAGTTTTATCAACTAAATACCTGTTTTTTAATCCAGCTCAGATTATATTTGAGATTCATAACATAAATGTTGTAAAGTGAGCTTAAAGGAAGTAAAGTTTGAGCCTGACTTTGCTCCATTCCTGCTTTAACTCGTTCTAATCTGTGTGTGTGTTTGCAGAGCAGCTTCCTCGCTCTGTCCCTTTAAATTTGTAGCTCAGCTCATCATTTCTGCCTGCCGTTCTCAGGGGAGCTCGATGCCCTGCATGACAACAGATGGAGCCCTGAGGCTGTGGGACCGCACACAGATACAAAGAGGGGCGGGGGGGAAGCTGGGATAAAAACTGATGTCAACATCAGTACAACGGCACGGAGAAAAGCCAGGAATAAAAACAAGATGGACTGGATGAACACGGATCCACAGTGGAAGACTGAACTCACCCAACGCTCCTACACTGTTGGGTTAATAAACGCCTGACCGAATTTAAAATCGACTTATTACGCTTAGGATAGATTTATGGTCTATTCATTTCATTATTTTACACAAAACCAATAGTAGATAATCAGACTTAGTCTGGTTCTGTCAGAATGAGCTGTTTTATGGCCTCTGTCACTTTAAATCCAATTAAGCTGCTGCTTGTCATCTCAGAATCGCAATTCTACAGTCGTACATTCTAGAAAAGCAGAAGTGGAACCTCCTGCGCAACCAACAAGAATGCAGTAAGTGGTTTCTGGACTGTAAGTCAACAACAAAACACTTACAGCAGTAAAACCAGCTGACCAAACGTGCTGGAGCTCAGCTTGGGTTGCTAGGTAACGGTGCGATGTGACTTATTCAGAAAATTTTGAAACAGCTAATTTTCCAAAATCAATAAACATTACATTTTGGGGTTTATTTTTAGAAGCAGTAGAAAACCAAATGGAATTACATAAATGTGCAAAATGTGAATTTTGGGAAAGAAAAAAAAAAAAGAAAAAAAGATCTAGTTTGATACTTTTGTTTTCTTTTAGGCTAAAGTCTTCAGAAGTGTAAGTTCTTAATAAAGGATTCAAAACAATCAGGGTCAAAGCCTTTTAACACTTTGATAGTCACACAATAATTATAAAATAATTTCTCATTCAGAATCTAAACAAATAGGGAAAACACAGCAGTATCTTTAAGAACTGCGTTCCATTTCGTATTAAGTTCTGGTTTCCTTTCTGTGGCCCAACAACAGGGACAGATGGAGAAGTGGAATGCAGCCTTTTGTTTCTGCTCTGAAATAAGCTAATAAGCTAATAAGCTAATAAGCTCACCTGCTCAGGTTTCATGACAGCAGTGGGAGATGCTTTAACAGTTAAGTGGAAAAATTAAAGTTCATTTCATCTATCTGGCAAAATGATGCTAGTAATTATGGTAATGATACCAAAATATTTCTACAAGTTCATCTGTTCGACAGACAGCAACAGCTTGTGTTGTCTGGGTTACTGATTGTGTCGTCAGTTCAGCAAAAAGCCGAGCTGCTGAATGCTTTTGGACATTTGGTGAGAATTTAGTAGAGCAGAAAATGCTAATTTTGGTTTTATGGCAATCCTATGCTAACATGGAGAAATGCTAACAGACATGTCATCTAAGCTGTAATGTTTGGGGCCTTTATATTAAAATCCATCATGCTAGAAGCTAGTGCTAAAAGCTCCAATGCTAATAGCTTTAACCCTAACAGCACTAACATTAAATGTAGTTATGCTCCAATAGTTCCAATGCCTTTAATGCTAAAGGTCCCAATGCTAATAAGTTGATGAAGGGTTGGGTTAACATAGTCATTGTAAAAAAATGCAATAATTTAAAACATTTACAAAAATATTTACAATATTTTAGAATCATCCAAAGGATAGAAATAACCGAAACAAAATCTGGATCTATTTTTAAAAATAACTTTTTACGTCAAACAAAACTGAAAAAGAGAAACATTCAGATATTAAATCTGTTGCTACGCTTCATTAATTTATATTTACTTTTAGAGATAAAGAGATTGAGAAATGGAGAGAAATGGGGCGGAGCCTGTATGTTTATTTAAATGTTTGATGTTTAAGTTAAAGTCTGTTGAAATCTTTTAATGCAATTACCACTCAGTTTAAATACTATGAGCAAAAATATCTAGTCCCACAGTCAGTGGGTTAAAGGAAATCTCAGCTTTCCTGACCAGTTGGTGAAAAGGTTTTGACCTTTCCGTGACCTGATCTGCATCACATTATCTCAGTTTGGATCAATCTGTTAATGCAGCTAATATCAGAGCAAAGGTCAAGAGAAGAAAATTAAATGTCAGACCTATTCCAGGCTCGCACCAACAAACAGGAAGTCGGCCTGAAAGAGAATTCCTAATGTGACGAATGAATGTGGACAGGAACAAAGTGTCTGACTTATCCAATATGGAGGCGCAGTGATCACGCTAGCTAGCTCGTCTGGTGTGGAGATGAAACGAGGAAACGCTCCACTTTAACGCGGCTAATTGTCTCTGGCAGCACAGGAGCGTAAAACACAAACAAACAGGGGAACAAAGCAAGGACAGGACATGTAAAGAGATGGATTCTGACTGTTTGGACTTGATTTATTAACTCAGACAGGAGAGAGGAGGATGTAAACATACGACGTTCTCACATGAGAAAACGCGACGAGTTTAAAAACCCAAACAGCCGCTGAATGAATCTGATTAGTGTTCCCATGACAACCTAAAACCAACTTTTTCCTTCTAAAGTTTTGTTTTCATTAATCGTCCTTTTAAAGTTTTTCAGCAGCAGCGCTTTTATGACTCAGATGTTATTCTCATAAGAAATGCTGTTTGAATTCCTTTGAATGTGCTAAAATATCTTTCATATTAATTTACAAGTTCAGAAATCTTTGAACGATCAATCATAATTCTAAATATTATCCTTTAGATTTAAACCTGAAACATTGAATGTGAAACCATAAACAATTATTTTATCTACAAAGACAGACTATTACACTCTCAGGATGCAATTGGAAAGGATTAAAATACATATTTTTAATTTAAAATACTTGTTTCCTAAAGCAGGCTTCCCATTGGCTGAGAGGTCCTTGTGACGACTCCTTCCCTTCAGGCCAGAGTTAGAATAGTTCAAAGTTTTGTTATTATAGTTTAGTTTTAATTAGTTTCTAGAGTGTTTGCTAGTTTTTATTAGTTAAATACTGTTTTTGTTTTTTTGTTTCATTTGTATTAGTTACAGTAATAACTAACAGTAGTAGTTTTAGTTTTTTCATGCTTTGGTTAATTTCTAGGTGCAGAATTCAGTTATGCAAACATTGATTGGGTGATGAAGACTCAACAGAAGATACTATTTTCAAAAGATATATTCAATTATTGTAAAACAACCAAATGACTCTGGTGTTTTCTCACAATTTTTGCTGTCGCCATTTTGAGGATTAGCATAAATTTGCTGACTGCACATTTATTGAAATGAAACCTTGAATCAGTTTAGGTAATATTCAACTTTTTCCCCTTGCATATCTTTGTTTTTATCTTATCTTAGTTTATTTTTTACAAAATAGATCTTATCATAATTACTAATAAACATCTGAAACAATCTAATAAAATCTTGTTGCTCAAAGGTTATTACTGACTTTTTTAGCTAATTGTTTAATAATTATGTTTGTGGAAAAAGATTAATGAAGCTCTTCAGCTGCTAATGATCGGCTGATTTTATCTGCTATTTTTTACTGATATTTAATAAATGGCTAATAAACTGTGTAATCCGTCACAGAAATAAAGCAAAGTGGTTTTTTAATGCCTTGTTTCTTTAGATGATTATGAGCGCTTCCTCTGAAACAGAAAAAGTGAATCACTGTGAGCTGAAAAGACTTTGACCTCATTGTAAATTTACTTCCCATGTAGCCCTTTTATATCTATTAAAATTAATGGCCTCTATTTTGTAACGTCGACTTCAGCTGAAGGTTTTTCTTTCTTTTATTTTTAACAGAACCAACATTGAACTGAGTCGTTTTCTTCTGGAATGTAAATGTTTAATGGAGCCGGTACCTCATGAGTCCAAATACAGAAAGTTAGAAATAAATCTGGTGGAAGTCCAAGGCCTCAAGCCACAGGGAAAACAGGAAACCCTTCTGGGTCTAACGCAGTTTAGTTCAGATTTAGCGAAAGCAGCCGGTGGCAGGGGCGGAGCCAAAAGGGGGCCAGGGGGTGCCACCGGCCCAATAATGGTCAATAGTAATGGAAATATTTAATCTGGAAACTGTTTATCACTTTAAATTACATGAAAAAAGTTGTTTTAAAGCAGGTAAGTTATTCTGGGGTACACAAAAAATACAATAAAATTAATAGCTATATACAGTATATATATGTATATATATATCAAATCCATAATATATTGAATTTCTAATATCATAAATTGATCATTGAAATAATTGTCAACTAATTAGTAATCGATTAATCATTAACTGGGAAATACATAAAAATGCCATTTTGCTGAAAGGAAAACATATTCAGAGTCGTAATTAAGCCAAAGAAAAAACACGTCACCTGGTTCAAATTCTGCAAGAAAAAACAATTAAGAACCGTTTGCATCCAATTATTAATCGATTAATCCATTATACTGATGTTAAGTCAAGCAAAAAATATATACAATTTTCTTGTTTAAAAAAATTGTTTCAATCATATTGAAAACATTGCAGTATATGCCAATTTCTTAATCCAATTACTCAGAATAATGGATAAAATAAACTATTACTAACATAATGATTGATCCCTATAATAATCAATGTTATATTCCAATTATTTTTCTGTTTTAAAAAGGATTAAATTACACCATCCCAGACTAAAATAAGGTCCAACTTTAGTGCTGACTGAATAAAAATAAAACTAATGTAAGCAGAGACCAGAAAACAAGGCAGTAAAGGAAGGAATGGTGCTGCTGTTCATCTGAATGGAAGTCACGCCTCCCTATGTAAATCAAAATGACCAAAACATGAACTACGCTCCCTTTGGCCCTGTGCACTGCAGAGAAAACAACGACTTCATTTTTCAGAGTCGCTCCAGTGACAGATGTTATTTCAACCCGGACACTCAGAAAAACTTATCTGGGTCAAACAGGAAAGTTTAAGCTTTACAGGAAGCAAAGATTCTGTTTTTACTGAGATAATACATTAAATATAGTAAAGATGCTCCTCAAATTAGAAAAATAACCTCAGCAATTCAGTTCAAAAACTTAAATATTTGACATGTTGATGAAATTTAAAACGACACTCACTGGGTTAACTTCCCAAACCGGATCAGAGATAACAGAACTCTAGCAGAATGAAGACAAACTGAACACAAAACAAGGCCACAAGAATCAGACACAAAGTTCCCAGCTGAACAGAACCAGAACCAGAACTTACCTAGCTTCGGCAGGGAGTACTGCACTTTGAAGTAGTCCTCATAAAATCCCAGCAGCCTCTTGGTGATGTGCAGAGCGTAGTCGCCCGCGCCGCTGGAGACGGCGTCCGGCCGGGCGTACAGACGGATCTGAGGACGGACAGAGAGACGAGTTGGATAAATCGTCTCAGAAGTCATTACAAGAAACGATAATATTGTTTTGAGAACATCTTAATAAACATTTAGTACTGGAACTGGAAGACATTTTAAATAACTAAAATAAATTAACAAAAAATAAATAAAGTGAATTATGATGTTTCTGGACACAAAACTGTCCTTCAGAAAAAGAGCTGGTTGAGACCAAAACCCCAAACTGAAGTCAACATATTGTTTCTGTCAGTTTCTTATTTATTTTATATTGGTTGTTCCACTCATGATTGAATGTTTATGTTGAGATTCTATCTTTTTAACTTTGTAGCTAATTGAAACCCAGCATACGTTTTCCATCCTCCCAAACTTTAAATATTTCAGATCTGCTCTACAGATCCAAGGGAAAAGTTACATTTTCAGCAAATAATCTGGGAATCCATGATGCTCCAGTAAAGATCCCAGAACAGAGCTGATTATTTTTCATTAAATCAGTTCAACTGCAGGCCGTCACTTTCGGAGTCTCGTCTGTATTCAGTTCACCGCGTCCGATTATTCCCTCTCTCACGCACCGAAGGCGTGTTCCAGCATGTTTATTAGCAGGCGAGCCAGACGGCTTCCTGTCGGCTCCCCGCACGCACGGACAGAAACAGAAATTAAATTAAAGGGTCGGTCTAGACGCTCTGAATGCGGCGGGACGAGATGGATCAAACCCTGACACAAAAAGGCCATTCCACTGGATTTATGCTGGGAGAAATCGATTCAGCACTTTTATGACCACTCTCCAAGTGTCTGTGAGTGGAGGCGCTTTTAAGGGTCAGAGAACATCATGTAACCAATGCAGTTTATGCTAACAGTGAAAATCTCGCCGGCTGCTTCATGGCTCAAATACTAATTTAGGACAAAGCGTCTGCAGCAGAATGAGCTTTTATTATGAGTGTTTCTCCAGTAAAGTTGCTTTAGACTTTACTTACGTATCAGGTGGGATAGTTATGATTTCACTGAAAACATTTGTTTGCTGCTGAATTATTTTATGGGAAATTTGCAGTTTGTTTCATGAGACAAAACTACAAACCCCATCAGTTTTTTCTGCAGCCTGTGACGGATTCTGCTCCTGAAATGGATTCATAACCTTTTTTATAGAATTAAAGTTAGCACATTTTTACTGCATTCTCCTCCAAAAACTCCTTCACTTTGGGAAAATCACAGATTTGGTCTGAATTTGATTTTTCATCCAATCAGAGGAGAGATGAGAAGCTTCTAATGTACTTTTGCAACATGCATTGTCTGGTTTTAGTGGGATATACGATCCATCTTGACTGGCCTGAAGTTGTTTGAGGCAAATTCTCGACAACAGTCCACAAGCATTAGATGATTTTTCAATGCAGTTGCCTTGGATTTTATTTCAGAGCATGGGATTAAAAGAAAATGTATTTTAAATTTCGAAGATGTTTTCTGTTTAAATCTAGCAATCTTTTTTTTTTTTTAAACAATGAAATATCTTCCTCCTCTTAACTTTCCTCTACTTTTGTTGATAAATCCCAAAATATCCCAATGAAAACAAAATAAAACAGAAGTGTAGGTTGTAAATTATGAACGGTACCTGAATTTCTGGTTATACAGTCGCCATATTTTCACTCATGACTCACAGATTTGCTGAATATTTTAGGTTTTCATTAAAAGAATAAACATAAAGCAGAGAGGTGCAGCAGAACCAGAGTCCCGGCCCGGTTGGATCCAGCTCTGGAGTGATTGTTGAATAAAAATGCAGCTCCCGTCTCCTCATCCGGCTGCAGCCAGCTGACTGAATATCGGCTCAGAGTGAGAGGATTTATTGAAATGTGGGCCGGCCGCCGGGGAGCTGCTGAATTCAGAAGAGTCTCCTGAGGATTCCTTAAACGCCCGCGGTCGTGTTCTCCCCGCTGAGATCCTGAATGCGTCGCATTTTCCAGCAGGCTTCAGAGTTTTGCTCCCTTCAGGCTGAAATTCGCTGAAACTGAGGCAGCGGCGGAGACAGGCAGCCGCTTCTCCGTGGATTCCCCCCAGAGAGACGAAAACACGCAGCTCTGCTGGAGCTGAAACTTTAAATTACCTCCAGGTGAGAAGCAGGAAGATCCGTCAGTCACATCCGTCAGCTGTGAGGAGGAGCTTCCCGACTGAAACATGGCGTCCGCTCATCCGGAAAAAAACTAAAAACTTTTAAATTCGGGTATCTAAAATGAAGGCTTTGTGTGTTTTACAGCACAATCAAGTGTCAATGTTACCTTCAGGTGTCATAAAATGCTGTTTGTATCATATATGGCTGTAAAAGAATTTAACTATTTTAACGCCTTGAAATTGGGTCTCTGTCTCTTTAAAAACTCCTTCTCTTTCTGAAGCTCCGCCTCCAGGAAGTCATCACAACATGGCTCCTCTATTAACCCTTTAACAACGCTTTTATCCCTGAGCAGCAGCTCCTATAACGAGCTCACGTTCCACCAGGTGTTTGCTAATTGCTGCTGGCTAGTCTGAAGGAGCTGAGTGGGGGAGGAGCTACAGCTTGAAGGTGGGGGTAGGTCCACCAAGGCATTTGCACAGTAGTATGGTTGCCATGGAGATTAAAAGAATTTCTTAAACATGCATTAAGAAAGTTAAGCAAAACTCCAGGTTTTGTTTTGATAAGGGAAAAACATAAAATATGGTGCCAGCATCACAGTTAAAGTCGGGATTCACTCGCTCGGTGTTTGAAAAGTCTGAAGCATCAGTCAGGATTCTCTCCTCCAATCAGACGGCAGATCCATCCTCTCTCTCTCCTCTCCTTGTTATCTCTTCGCTCGTCCGTGACTTCCCTGCCGGCGCTGCGGCGCTCCGTCTGTTGCCCTTGGATGATGGATGGGGTGATGGACGCTTGGTTGCCACGGTAATTTGATGGATGGTTTAACAACCGGTAGTGATGCTAACGGCGCCTCGGCCGGTTCTGGTCCTTGACTCCGGGATGAACGGGCCTCAGACGGCCAACGGAACCAACGGCGCCGCTGACCCGGCACCGCCGCGCCACAGACAGGTCCAATCAGACGACAGGACAGCGGGCGGGCGGCGCCGCACGGGTCGCGACCCCAGGAAGACAAATCAAGACGAAACATCTGTGTCCACTTCAGAGGAAGCAGAACCAGAAAAGTTCTGGCCAGTTTCAGTCCAACAAACAGACAAAACTGACATTTCATCAAGACTTCAATTCTTTTTTTATTGGAGATGAAAGACGGTTATTTCAGTAAACGATTAATCGGATGTTTTAAAAGCCTGTTTTACGTCAGAAATAAAGTCAAAGATGCAAATAAATGATTAAATTTGAACCAGGTGAATCTAAAACTGACACTAAAGGAGTTCTGGGTTGAACACTTTGACAGATAACTGAATATTTTTATTTTAAGGGCAAAAGTTTATATGGTTTGTACAGTTTTGGATTAATTACTGCTATAAATATGTCATTATTTAAGCAAATTGATTTTTTTTGTATATGATTAATGGATTACTAAATTATTTTAAGAATCAATTAATTGCGATTCATCCAGGGCATCTTAACATGATCGAAACCATTCGACTGTAACTCAGTTTCTGTCATTTAAAATAGAAACATTGCGTTTCTGTGTGACTGTTCTGCAAACTGTTTACAGTGAACATCTGGAAGATGTTTTCTATCTTAATTTGTCCATTTTGTTCCTCCGTCTCTGACAGGAAGTAGTCTTCCAGAGAACTGACACTAAATCCCAACGAAGTGTCTTTATCCCGACGTTCCGACACATCCAGACGGACGGCTGCTTGGACAGGAAGGCGACCACTAGTCTGCAGGGGTAGCTACTTAACGAGCGTCGCTACGCTGTTAGCATCGGCAGCTGAACAATCTGACAACGTTTACTTATGACAAATTATGAGATCCAAAGTAAATAATAATTAATACAAACCGCTCCTGTGTAATTAATGTTATTTATGGTCATAATGTCGGCTTTTTTTCCATACTTTTAAGATTTAAACATGAAAGTTTTTAAACTCTGGATCATTAAAAACATTTTTTATTATGATAAAATCTCCTTAATCTCTGATTAAAGCAACAGAAGCAGCAGTTTTTATATGAAATACTGACCTTCCCTGCAGTTTATGGTCTTTTCGCGACATTAATGTGACCTTTACTGTCATTACTGAATGTTAATGTGACATTTTCTGTCATCATTGGATTTTATGGGAACTCGGGAATAAATCAATAAAGAGGAGGATCTTTATTAATCTAAGGATTAATAAATCCTCATGGCTTTTTGAAAATAAAACCGAAAATCAATAAATCAGTTACTAGAAGCAACTTAACACTTTTAGACAGAAAGAAAACCTGCATTTGCAGAGAAACCATTTATATAAAATATAAAAGTCATAATTTGATTATGATACACGGCTGTCTTTATATCTCAAACTATGATTTTAAATCTTACAATTGTGACTTTGAAGGGTTAAAATTATGACTTTGAATCTTAAAATTACGATTTTATATAACATAATTGTTGTTTAAAAGTCAACATTATGACTATTTCAATTATAATCTTAAAATTTGTGAGTATGACTTCCTTTTATTTTTTATTTTATGGCAGAAATGGGCTTCCATACAAAACAGAGGAAGACGAGGTTAAAATATTTCTGCAGCAACTAAACCGAGTCAGACGGATGAGATTCAGATCAGATTAATAAAAATAAAGCAGCCAAGAGCCCTCTGGTAACACTGGAATGGCCTAGTCAAAGTCTAGATGTCAAACCGACTGAGAATCTGATGTTTTCCATCCAATCTGACTGACATGTGGCTGTTTTCAAAAACACAAAATCCAAAACTCAGAGGGATTCAATTCCAAACACACAGCACAAATCTAGAGTTTTATTTGTAAAACTCTTCAAATTAAATAATTCATAATTATGTTCCGCGTTACGTTGACATTTCCCATAAAACCCGACGTATCAGGCTTTTTCCCTCCAGTGTTGCAGGTTTCAGGTATTTTCCAGCGGAGCGCCAACATGATCCACGCTGGTTCTGGTTTGAACCTGGACAACGTTCACCTGTGGCTCTGTTGAAATGTTGAAACGTTGTCGTTCCCATGGCGATTAGCTGATAAACACGCAGCCGGCTGGAGGGAATAATGAGCCAAATGCTAAAGACGGAGTTTAGTGAAGCAAGGCCAGCGCAGCGGGTCATCCCTCCGTTTGTTTGGATTCTTTAATCCTCGCTGAAGGAGAAGCTTCTCATTACAGGAACAGGGATTCTCACTGAGACGAATCACAATAAAGGAAGCAGACAAGCAGCTGTTTATGAGGCGAGAGAACAATGGAGAGCTGATTATGAAAGTGGGAAGAGTCCCAGGCTGAGTCGCTGCGTCGCAGATGGAAACGATTCCTGTTGCTGCCTGATGAAGTTTTATTCTCACCATAAAGACGTTATTACCAGCCTACATCTGCTGAGAGCGCCCATCATCGTTTTCTGTCTCGTTAGCTTGTTTGCACAACGGTTCAGGTGTGTAGAGGAGCTTCAGCCACGTCACAGGAGATCCGGTTTAACCTTTGACCTCAGAGTTCAAATTCCTAACCTGATGCTCTGCAGAGTCTTTTTAGTAGCAATAAAAACACAAATTGCACAGGATTCAGACCAGGCTGGACTAAATCAATACTATATATGATGATAGACATGATCAATATCAATACATATTACATCTGATTGAATATTTAATATTCAATATATAGAATATTCATTGAACTTAACAGCATTCTGGGAAATGTAGCTGCTCGACCTCTCACAGCTAGCTAAGCTAAGAGAGGTGTAGCAGCTAACTCACTCGCTCTTTGGTTGCTTAGCAACAACCTGTCCAGTAACTGGCACAGCAGCAGTTTAAGGTTTCGCCTCATAAATGCTAAAAACTAAAAAACAGCAGCGTGATGTGAAAACTGGATAAAACAGAAAAGGTCCCACCAGCAGTTTGGTAATATTTCAGATATTTAAAATAAAAACTAATCAATAATAAGAGCTTATCTTGAGATAAGTTTTCAGCCGTATTGTCCATCCCAACATTCAGCTAAGTCTATCACAATAAGAGATACTTTCACCAACTCAAATTTGAGACATTTGAAGGCCACTGAATGAAATTTAAGACTGTTATCACAAAATAAATCTACAAAAAAAAACTGAAATAAATACATTTTATGGGTTGGTAACAGAAGTGAGCCAGTGGCGAAGATACTTATCATAAAAACCTTTTTCAATTCCTGAAAATTAACCCAAGTATAAAAAAACTAAAACTATAACCAATAAAAACAAAATATTTAACTAATAAAAACTAGGAAACATTGTAAAACTAATCAAAAGATCAATTAAATAAATGACTTTATTCCTGGGAAAAGACAAAGTTGGTTTCTGAACAAAAATCATGATAACACATTTTACTGGATGATAAATTGTCCTAGAAGTTATTGCAATAAACGATAATATTGCTGTTTTGATACCATTTCCAAGTGTTACAATGGAAATGGTAAATAATGCAGGAACACATTCTCAAAGATCAATAAACTTTCAATTTTAATGAACATTTAACACTGGAACTGGAAGACATTTTAAATATGCAAAAATAAATAAAACAACAAATAAAATAGATTATGAAATATCTGTAAACAAAATTTCGCTAAAAGAAAAGTCTAGTTGAGATGAAAACACCAAACTGAAGACTTTAACCATCTGGTTTTGGTAGAAAGGGGGAAAAAAAGAGATGGATCGACTTTGTTTTAATTTATCATGTGATTAATTGATTTATTGCTGGCCTGCTTTGAGTGTAACTTCCCTCAGAGCCTCGTGTTAAAACCAGACTGAGTGTTTCTGAGTGCGGCACGCCGACTGGAGCGTTTATTACCGCCGGACAGACGGAGAAAGCGTTTGTGACAGACGGAGCCGCTTGATTGGTCAGGATGGGGACGGTTGACTTTTTATTTGTCCTCCTCTCAGAGCATCGCAGGAGGAAGAGGAGGAAGAGGAGGCAGGGCAGGATTAACGTTCCTGTCAGGGGAAGCTGCTCCGCAAACAGACAGCAGCGTCCCGGCTGCCTCCGGGCCAAACAGCGATCTTAATACGAGACACACAGAGACCATCCAGCAGATGTTTGTAGACACAACAATCTGCATCTGCTGCTTTCTGGATGATTTTCAGCTCCTGACAAAATGAACACATCCTGGGTTTTTAAATGGAGCCCAGCTTCCTGTTAATCTCCCATCAGGCCTTGCGTCCTGCTGACGGGACCATGCCTTCACAGATTATCACAGGCAAACAGCAGGAAGAGGCTGAGAGAATCCATTCTTTCAGCACTCTGCTGGAAAATTGAAGCTTTTTGATGGTTTTGACTGGTGAACCACTCGATGTGCTCACAGTTCTCTGTGTGAAGAATGAGATCTGATGTGCTGCTCAACATCAAGCGGAAAGGTTCTCACTGCTGCAGCGTTTAAAATGTGTTCATCAGGACTCAGGTGATGACAGGCTCCTTCTAAAGGATCTCAGATATTCCTGAACTCGGCTCAGATGAAGGTTTTTACCATTTATATGTCGATTTTTCCAGTTGGGAAGAAGAAGTAATTAGAAATAAATGTTTAAAAGAAGATGTTTGAAAATCTAACAGCTGGAACCACATCTGGGGATTTAAAAGCTCTCACTAGCTCATTATACTGAGCGCAAAACTTTCTCAATAATATGGGAAAAAAAAACATAATTTTGCAATCTTGTATAAATGATTTAAAATGAATTAATTTGTTTATTTGCATCTTTTAATTTGTTTATAATAATGTACAAAAACGTGATAAATATCTTTTATCCGATTATTAATTGTCAAAATAATTTTTACTGAAGTAATTGTTAGTTGCAGCCCAAATAATCAGTCAAGTATCAAAACATTCTGGTGACGAAGTTTCTCAAACTCACAGTAAGCTAATGCTACGTTTGTGGATGAAAGACATTAAATTTCAGCTCAGACACAAAGAAAGAAATGCAGCTAATTATTGCTGGAGAGTGATTCCTGATTTCATTTATAAAACAATCTAAATGTCCACAGACGATGCATTTTCTTAACTGAAAAACATTATGCTCACAAACAACACAGCGATGGAATGTCCTGTCTCGTGTTCTTGTTCCAGATTCAAATATCCAGGTTTTTCAGCCAAAAGGTTTTAAATAACAGAGATGTGAAAAAAATTATACATAAAGAAGTAATAATAAATCAGCCAATCATCTGCGGATCGACACAAAGGAAAAAGGATCTTTGGAGGAAAGTAGTTGTTCTCTCTCAATCAGTGTTTGGTGTTGCATACAGGTTTGATGTAAAATAATAATTTAAAAAAGTAACTTCCCATTTTTCTGTTTACATCTACTGCAGTTCCACATCATCATCATCATCTGTCAGGTTTCCAGAAGAGTCTTAACAGTTTTATAACCTTTCGTAAGTAAATAAATCAATCAGCCGCCAGCCTGTGAGCGTTTTCGGCTGATATTTTCTCCTCAGACGGAGTCGGTTTCAGTTTTCAGGTCATGTGTTGGATTTTTTTCCGGATTGTGTTTCAGAATTCCCTGGAGTGTCTTTCAGGTCGCGGTTGTTCGTTTCGGCCTCACCGTTATGGAGCCGTTAGCGACTGAACTGAGGGACGTTTTCTTTTCTCTCAAGTGGAAAATGTCTTAAAAAAATAAAAAAATAAAAAAACAGCCTCAAGCTTAAAAGGGGTAAAAAGCGAAAATGGGAAGGGAAGCTAGCGATGCGCTGAACAAACTCCCAGAGGATGTTTTGGTGTCATCAGAGGCGTGTTGGGCCCGCAGCGCAGCCGGACACCGCAGGAACAAAGCGGCCGGGGTTTCTGGATGCTCTGCCCTCAACACGCAGATCTTCACTAGAAACACGGCGGCCATTTGGGAAGCATGTTTTCCCGTCAGCCGACGTTTCCACAGTTTAGTATAAAAATAGAAAAAGGGAAAAAATAAAGATGGATCTGTTGGCGTTTTCCTCCGTCTCAGAGCGCTGGAGGCTGCTGATGGTTATAAACGACCCAGATACGAGGCGCCATTAAAGCCAAATTCCTCCTAAATTATAATTCTGTAACAAGGAGACAAAGGCTGCGTGTGTCGGAGCGTCGTCCTTGAGTTCCTGGCAGATGAGATGGATGAGCTGTAATTACACTGATAGAGATGATGGGGGCGAACAAGGTCGCGCCTGCTTTCTGTCCTTGTGTTGGAAGTCCGACGCGACGGCGTGCATCTTTGAGTTCGAGGAGTTATGTTTGGAAACGGATGAGGAGAAAATCAGGTGAAAACAGCGACGGCAGAACGATTTGACTTTCAAATCAGAATCACATCAGAGGCGATAAAACCAGAGAGCAGAAACAAAAACAAACTGAGACCAAAGTTCAGCTCATCTGGGATCCCGTCTAAAGCTGCTCCCGTTATTATTTACCTAAAATATCCCAATAGTTGATGTGAATTTTCTGCAGCTTTATTTGTCAGCTGACAGTTGATTTTGTATTAAATCAACTGTTTGTTGATTTAATACAAAATCCTTAATCAGCTCAAACACTTGACTTAAAGTTCTTACTCTGCAAAAACACAAAATCTTACCAAGTATTTTTGTCTGGTTTCAAGTGCAAATTTCTCACTAGACTTCAGATAAAGCAAAACTAAGTAACTTTTCAACAAGATATGGGAGCCTGTTTTGAGTAAATAATTCATTAATATTGCTGAAAAACATTAGCTTCACTGGCAAATTATCTCATTTACAACATGAGAAAATGTCTTGTTATAAGGACAAAGATTCATCGCCTGGTTTATTCCTGCGGTTCCCAGCTGGACGTTAATGCAGCGTTTTAAAAATTCTGCTCTACATTCACTTAAGGAAGAAGAAGAAATTCATGCTGGTCACCTTTAAAATAACAACAGAAGTGAAAGTGGATGGGAGTCCCAGCAGTCTAATGAAGCCCAGAGCAGCAGCGAGGCAGGAAGCTTCTTATCAGGAGATAATCGCCGGTTCACATCTTAATTACTGTCTTCACCCTCAGATAACGAGCCGCTGCTGATTTTATTGGATCATCTGAAGACAATCCACTGATATCTGCAGGTTCGGCTCCACAGACTGCAGGTAAAGTAGCTGCAGCTCTGATAAACCGTCGTTTCAACGTCTCATTTTATCCCAGCAGCATCATCTAGCATCAAAACCACCTTTCAGAAATATTCACACCGCTTAAACTTTTCCAGATTTCATCATTTCACAACAGAAGTTTAGTTGGTGGACAGAACTTTCTGATTATCAGCCTTTAGGGAACTAAAAAGTCTCAAATTTCACTGACAAGTGAACACACCATATGGAAGAGCTAATGAGTTAATTGGCCACGCCCCTAACTATATTGACCCCGCCCACTAACGGGGGGGGGGGCAGGGGGGTAAGCTTTCTCATTTTAAAGTTTATTTTGCACAAACTTTTAGCTGACACAACATAAGTTTGATTTTACGCTGTTGGATTATAAACAGTCGTCTGTCAGCACTGAGCAGCTCAAACTGGACAAACTTGGTGGTTTTTCTTTTTTGTGACTTAAACATGAAAAATATTCAGTCAAAACAAGTTGAAGAAGAAACACATATGAGATTATTTAAGATGATTTTCTCCATAAACACTCAGAGGTCGGCGTTATTTAAATTAAATCCCAGAGATGTTCGTTCTTGAAGCACAAATCCAACATCTAAAAGCTTTAAAGAGCTGAATCTGCGCCGTCACTCCTTCATCCTCGCTTGTTTTCTCCTGCCGGCTGCTGATATAAAGCCATTATTCCCCCAATCAGAGCTTAATTATGTCAATTATTGTGTGATGGTAATGACTGCAGCTCTTATCTCCTGTTTCAACCCCAGAGATGAGGACTGATGGATGTGAGAGAAAACAGGCTGGAGTCGTTCTTGCGCCAGTTTCATCAGACATTTTTTCCACTTCTAACAAACAAACAGACGTCGTTCCCAGAAGAGAGAGGCTGAGACTCACCGCCACGCCGCCGCTGGTCTGCGTCTCCCTGTAGGTGAAGTTGCAGACGGCCCAGGCCAGGTAGTAGGTGGACATGCGGGGCGTCCGGGCGAAGCGGTTGGTCACCCAGCCGTCCTCGTCCGGCCAGCTGCTGTCCACCGGCATGTTGGACAGAGACGTGTACTGCGGGTCGTGGCGGAGGCTCAGGGAGAAGGTGGCCTTGTAGACGGGCTCGTCGAAGCAGGGGAAGGCCTTCCGGGCGTGGATCGGGCTGAACTGGGTCACTGCCAGGTACCTGGACAGGGAAACAAAACATCAGCACCAGAAGGTCCAACTCATCCTGGACTGAGACGGTTCTGCTCCTCATCGTCTTGGACGTTCTCCAGAATCTACAGATTCAGCTGTAGAAGTGGAGCGGTTCTGATCCAAACAAACCTCAGGTTGGTTCCAGCGTCCTGGACTTTATTAATGTCAGCAAGAGTAAAACATTTTCCTGTGATTCTGATGAGAAAAATCCATCAATGAAACCCACAGAGCTCTAAAATCAGCAACTCAACCCGACATTTCTTTAATAAAACTCAGACCTTTAGTGGAAATTACAGAACTTCACTCTCCATCTGCCAGATTTCACCTTTATTCCTTATTTTATCTCTTCTGCTTTCATTCAATCGCCTCTCTGACCTCCCTCTGTTAGAGACAGAGGTCTGTGTCAATATGGCCGCCGCCGGCCGGGTCCAGCAGTAATCATCTCCACAATAAAAACGCTTTGCCTTTTTCTGCCAAACAGAGGAAAACTAGAGAGCCGTTCCTCCGTCGGCTGATCTGTAGAACAAAATAACTTCAGCAGCTCAGTAAACTAAAACTGATTGTCTGCATCACATCTACATCCAAAGAGATTTAATTTCTGTCAACCTGACCGTGACTTTTGACCCCAGCAGGGAGAAACAACATCTTATAGAAAACCTGAGCAAACACAACCAACTAAACACTCTCAGAATATCTCAAAATGTTTCTAAGACGACCAATTTACAAAAAAAAGATTAACTCAAAGATCTCAGCAGTCTTCATAACCAAGCCCAGCACATTCTCCTACTACTCTCCAATGTAGCATTATTTGCTGTTATTTTGACTTTTCATTTTATGCTTTCATAAAGTGCCTTCACTGTAAAAACACAAAATCTTAGCAAGAACTTTTGGTCTAGTTTCCAGTTACACTTGAAATAAGACAAAACTAAACAAAAAGTTTATTTTAGGTCAGTAATTCTTTAAAGTTGATTAAAATTATTAGTTTTATCAACGGAAAAGAAAAGAATACACCCAAAAGCTGCTGTCATTTTATTACTGTCAATGTTTCTTCTCTTAATCGTTAAAAATAAAAACCAAAATTATAAAATAACGGCTAAATATTGAAGGGAAAATGGTCTTGGACAAAAGCAGACAACATCTCACATTCTACATCCATCAGTAAAAAATACATTCAACTCACCAAAATGTTTGTCTTTAATAAACTTGTGTTTCGGTTCATTAGCTGACTAATCTTAAATTGTGATAATCGGGTTTTAAACTGGAGCAGAACCAAACCTTCATCCTCACTCTCTGCTAGTCGTGACATTTAATGCTGTTCAAATAAATCTGAGCCACAGCTGAAATCAAATAAAGCCTGGAATTAACCAATCAAAGGTGTTTTTATTGCTTAATTAAGTTTCTCATGCTGGATTAGGTGCTTTTCACGAATGAATGTGAAGGCAGAGCCTGAATGAGTTTAAAGCCAGGTGACCAGCAGCTCAGTGGGACGCGTCGTGTTGGAGATGCATCGTGTGCATGACCTCTGCATGACCTCTGCAGAGCAGCAGCAGTCCAACCTGACAGGCCCACTGTGGATCTGCTGTGTGACATTTACAGTATAACATCCAGGAAGCTTTTCAACCTGATAATGCAGCAAAGATGGAGATTCAATCAACTCTGCAGCAACATTTCACAGCAGAATGCCAACAAAACGCTGTGGAAGCTAAAGTATTTCAACTCTAATGTGACAAAAAGTAACAATACAAGAGGTGGAGAAAAAAGTAAGATCAGCTATAAATAAGAAGTAAATCAATTAATCACATGATAAATTAAAATAGGCTCATTAAGTTATTGTTTATCTTCTCTAGATGATAAAAGTCTTCAGTCTGGTGTTTTGGTCTTGCTCTTCTTTTGAACAACAACATAATTCATTTTATATATCGTTTTATTTTGATATTTCGAATGCCTTCCAGTTCCAGTATTAAAGGTTCATTGGAATTTAAAGTTCATTGATCTTCGAGAATGTGTTCTTGCACTAATATGTCATTACAGTTATATTGCTTGAAAATTGTTAAAAAACAACATTATTGTTTATTGCGATAACCTTGAGACAGTTTACCGTCCAGCTAAATGTTTTGAATGTGTTGGGAGGATTGTTGCACATCAGACATTTCCTTGTGACTGAAGCCGTTTCCCTAACGACGAGAATCGTGGTTAACGAGGACGGATCGGACTTCATGATGAAGGAGACGCTTTATGAGGAGACCAGAGTTGAATGGAGCGTTGGAAGAAGCTGATTGGTCAAACAGATCAACCTCCTCGTCATCATCACCAGCAGAAGCGGCGGCGGCAGCAGTGTTCCTCTGTGACTCTCCCTCCAGCTGAAGCAGTAATCCAGTGCTGAATGAGTTGATGTGGATCAATACTGACCTCTCCACTCTGCAGCGCGGCTGTCAGAGAGCAATCAACCCAACATGGCCGCCAGCTGAGGCTGCTTCTCAGCACTAACTGTCCATGAGTGTCTCTGGACTCACACACTGCAGGACGGTCACACCGGTCTCCACAGTCCCACTGGAGGCTCCATCCCAGTGGGAACCCACTCTGCAGAATCACTTTACAACTCAGGAATATCCCAACTATTGAAAACTAAACACAGGCAGGATATTTGATTTCTGGAGATGATTTGGTTAGAACATGGAGGAACGAGGATGTTTATTTGGCAGAATTCATATAAACGGGTTGTAAGCTCCTAACTGATGATGGGAGTTTTCTCTACTGTACTTTAAATCTACGGTCATCAGTTTGGTTTCCACGGTGCTCAGAGATTTAAATAAAGGTTAATAAAATAATAAAATCAAATTCAAAAATACCTGATCCCAAAAGGACATGAAATATTATAACTCATATCATCTAGTATCTTCAGAGTCATTGGATGACATCATCAGTTGTTAGCTAGCACTGCTAGCCAACCTCCTTTGCTTTTGCCGCTGCTCTTTAATCTCTGCCATTAGGCGGGGATGTTGGAGTAGGGGATTAGTCATTATTATGGATGGAAGAGATGGACCGTCTTCCCAACTCCTCTGGGCTCTGGGGTCAAAGGTCAGGTATTATTTGGGCTTTTGAGATGCTAATTAGCTGCTCCAAGCTAGAAAAAGAATACCTTGTTGCCATGGATACGCATCATAGCTATTTCAATGGCCCAACCAGTTCTCGTTCCTCCAGCAGTTTGATGATGTTGGGTGTATCATGACTCTCTCTCACCAGATTTACTTTGTTTGTTTGTTTATTTCTGATTTGAGCCTTTGCTCGAGTTTTTCCAGAAAGTTTTTTTTCTGTGGTGTTGAAGCAGAAACTCCTTGAAAATCAGCAATTGTAAGCGTTCACCTTCACATCCTCCTTCCAAGCCTTTACGTTCTCCAGGAGGAGTCAAGTAGCAACAATCCAGCTGAAGTGCACTTATGGTAAATATTTCCCTGTAAGAGAAAATGGCTGCTATTACAGCAGCTTTAAAGTGCAGCTCACGATGAAGAGCGCGGCGATACGGAGCCACAATCTGTGATTCCAACAACCAAACCCAGGAGATCCGGCTTTAAGAAGCAGAAAGATGAGCGACTCACCAGCTTTCTCTGCTTTTTGTTTTGTAAAAGTTTTAATTAGGCATCAATGTCAATAAATTAGTAGCTATCAAGGTCAAACAAGAAGCCTGCAGCTTCATCAAACCATCACCGACTTCAGACAATAAAACTCATTGAACAGATCCATCACACAGTGAAATGTTTCAACCTTTATTTCAGGTCATCAGAGTTCTGGCTCACAGAATGAAAACCCAAAATTCAGCATCTTAGATTATCAGAATATTATGAAAACGTTAAATATGCCACGCCCTAATCAGCTGATTAAACACCTGTAAAGGTTTCCTGAGTGACTGTCTCAGTCTGGGTCAGAGGTCATAGACAGCCTGACCCAGTCATAAAACGTTCTAAAGAGGCTGGCTGTTCACAAAGTGATGCATCAAAGAATATTCATAGAAAGTTGAGTGGAAGGAAACAGTGACGACCTCCAGACATACATGAGCGTTCAAAACATTTACATTTTTATTGATCTGATGTTCTGATGGGTTTTCATTCTGAGAACCAAGTGAATTACAAAATAAAGGCTGAAATATTTCATTCTACGTGTGATAGATCTATAGCACAGAGGTTCATTTTCTGAAATGTTGCACTTTTTCATGAGATCCAGATTTTTTGAGCTGCCCTGCAGTTAAACGGGGAAGATGACCTCCTGACCCCTGGACTCTGTGCTCTTCATCATTCAGGTTGCATGTTGCTGCTCGGTTTGCTTGTTTTATCCCAGCAGGACGCCTCTCTGCCTCTGCAGCTGAACTCCAACATGCGGCGTTACGATGCAGATTCCTGCTGCAGAGCCTCACACTGCAGTTAAAGTTCAGTCAGATCTTCATTTCCTTTCCCAAAGAAACTCAGATGCATTAATTAGTTTTTGCACCTCATGGGTAATTTTCCTCAGAATAAATGGGCGCTAATTTGGAAGATTATTCCGTTGTCTCCTGGTATAACATTAATTATAGTTCCAGGGATGAAAATCTGCTCTCTCTCAAAACCACTCGGCTGAATCTGGCAGTTCGCCCTCCACCGGCACGCTGACAGATTTTAGTCATCCTCGTTTTAATTGGTCCCTCCTTTGACCATCTTCATCTCTTTCACCGCCTTTCGATCGGGGCTTTGCTGCCAGAACTCCCATTTTAAAGCAAATCCTGTTAGAAATACCAGCTATTTATTCTTACATGTTTTTAAAGTTTCAGCTTAGCAGAACATTCACCCTGCCTCCCTAATAAATCAGTGAAAGTTGTTGCTCTAAATGCTGACAGAACTTTTAATTGGTAAACAGCAAATGCTGCAGATTTTTAGAGAACTATAAGATTTAATATCAGTTAATTATCCTGGTTTATTGTTCCAGTAACTTGCCGCTGTTGCTTTACAATCCCCTCTGGTTAAAACTCAATTTATGTTCCATTAAAGATGCTTAGCAGAGAAATCAAGCCACGAAATATGGAATAAAGGTTTATTTATGAAAGTTTAATAAACAAAGTTAAAGTATATTTTAGTCTGAAGATGAAACGGGTTTGGTGTTTGCGTTCATCCACCTAAAGTCAGCAGCTAGCCTCAACACCTGCAGGTTAGCGGTTCCCCCTGTAGGCGATCATTTCATTGGGTTCTCAAGGTTTTGAAGATGAACTATTGGATCCTGTTAATGTGTTAACTCTTCAGAAGGTGTCCAGGAGTCTTTAACCCTCCTGTGGTCTTAGCGCAACGCTCAGGAGAAGAGCAGCAGATATAACTGGTTGGACAACGAAGCAATGGGGTTGTCCCGTCAGACCGCCAGTGCCCGTAACAGCAGACACAAACTTGGAAGATTGCGAGTCGATGCCGTCAGACTGAACACTGGGTAAAAGCTTGTTGGGTCCAAATGAGCCCGTCTCTAAAGACAACGGGAGCAGAACAGAGAAAACCAGACAAGAACGTACGATGTAAAGTTGTGTTAATCTATTTATATTTTATCTAGAGTGGGCAGCTTTTCCTGTTGAGAAAAGAAAACAATGTGCAGACGTTCATTAGACTGTAACAAGCGCAGATCAACCGTCCTGTTCCGCTCCTATCAATCACACATCCCAAAAGATTTGCACTTGACTCACTCTGCGGTTACAACAAACGATGAAATAATAAAATTACCCTGCTTACAGGAAGGTTGCATCAGGAAGGCTGTAAAGTATCTGCCAAGTCTGTGCGCATGCAGCTGTTGTGCAGAAGGAGGATTAGGTCGATAAGTTGACTCTGTACCGGGGCGACAGTGATTCACAAAGTCTCTGATCTGATGTTGTTCCCAAAATGACTGGTTGGTGAATCTCCAGTTAAAACGATCCAAACTTGCTGACATGTTTAAACTGGTTTCCAGTTCAGAGCCAATCTCTCTGATGGTTCCAGTTCAGAACAGGAACGCTGAATGATGGCGAATTGTGTCCTTCAGTGAATGAAAGAGAATCTGACTGAATTCCTGATCCAGTCCCAGATTTCTGTGAAGCTGATGAATCAGCAGCGCCGCCGCGCCGCCAAGCGCCCGCCGCACCGCACAGCCAAGCGCCCGCCGCACCGCGCCGCACCGCCAAGCGCCCTGCCGCGCCGCCAAGCGCCCCGCCGCACAGCCAAGCCACTGTTTCAATGTGATGGCTCCCAATAGCAATTTGATATGTTGCTTAAAGCAATCAGTGTGTCCACTCTGTGTGTGTGTGTGAGATAATAACACACTGCTGACTCAGCAGTTTCTTCACATCTCTGATTCTGAACAAGGTGCATTCGTTCGTTCTCGGCAGGAAGTGATGTCATATCCACTTCTCCACTCTCGTCCAGATTAGCAGAGTATCACTTCATGAATGCGTGTTTGTGTTTGACAGTCAATCAGGATTATTGTTAGAACAGGCGTTACCGTGGCAGCAGGATGTCACATCGTGTGTGTGTGTGTGTGTGTGTGTGTGTGTGTGTGTGTGTGTGTGTGTGTGTAACAGGCTCATCCTCCTCCTCTCTAATAGATCCTCTCTTTATCTCGTCCCTCTCAGGCTCCCTCTATTATTCTCTCCCTCCGCCTGCCTCTCTGTTTATTATTCGTCTCTTCCTCCTCCTCCTCTTCCTCACCTCTCCACTGCTCCTTTCAATTTGCTTCTCTTCATCCGTTTATCCCTCCCTCCTTCCTCATCCTTCCTTCTCATTTTCAGATTTCCTTCCCTTCCTCTTCATGCAGCCCATCATCTGAGCGTAATCCCTCCTCTTCATCACTTTGACTCCTCTTCTCTTCTTTCTCATCTTCATGGTTTTTTTTTCTTCACTTCCGTTGAGGATTTATTTTTTTCACCTTTGCCTGGCTTCACTCGTTCCCTCCTCCTCCTCTTTCCTTTGATAATCCATCCATTTTTTTTCATTTTACACATTTTTTCCCAGTCCTCCTCATCCTTTTCTCTCGTTTCCACTCGTCTTTTTCTCTCCTCTTCTTCTCTGGAGCGTTTTTCTTCCACAGGTTTGTTAGAAAAGACGAACGTGAAGTTTTTCCTTTTTCAGTTCCACTTTCTGTTTCTGGTCCCTGACACAGATTCTCTGTAAAAGTTAGGTACGAACTTTGACTAGGCCTTTTTTTACTAGTCTTTGAACATACAGTCAGAGACATTCATGTCAGAATGGCCTAGTTAAAGTCCAGACTTAAATCCAACTGAGGATCTCTGAGATTAGATGTGTCTCTGTCTGATTGGACGAAGCAAGAACTAAAAGTGTTGATTCTGTAGTCAGTCAGAGCTGAAGCAACCCAAAAATGCAGGCCACACTTTTCAGATTTAACTTCATGAAAATCCATTTAAACAGAAAAACCTGCAGAGAAAACTGGAAGTGGATTTAAACTCAGATTAAATTGTTCTTCCTCCTCTCAGCAGAAAGGAACAAACTTTAGAGGATTTCTCCCTGAGACGCCGACTGACGGCAAACGGGAAGAACTCGATTTAAACAGGAAGTTGTCGGGAACAGGAACGCTGCGGCTGCAGGGGGCGGAGCCACCGCCACTTCCTGCTCTGATCTCTTCCTCTCAGGCCGGAGGATGAAGGTGAGGATGAGGATGCTGTGAGGAATTGAATTAAGTTTAATTTCATGGCCAATTTCAGGCGGGATCAATTCTGCCTAACCAAGCGCAGTTATGGACATCGTTTAGCAGGTGGAGGAATTTCTGGGAAATTAGTCTGACGATCCGGCCAGGAAGACTCCGGGACCATCGTGTTCTTCCTGTCAACGTAGCGCTGCTGCTGCTGGGCAAAAGTTTTAAACCGCTCTTCATCCCTGGAGTTCCTCCAGAACACAAACTTTGACCTGTCCTAAAATCATCATCATCCACTGTGTGTGAGGCTCAGTGTGGTTTGATACATGAAGCTTCCAGACACCAAAAAACATGAACTTATTACCAAAACACAGCTGGGTTTTTAAAATGCTTGGTCTGTTTTTAGAAAAAACCAAGTGGAAGTACAAAACGCTCAAAGTAGTTATTTTGTAAAATAGGTGACCTTTAATGCACTTGAAATCACATTTATCGTCTCTGATCATCTCTGGTTCTCCATGTTGATGTCTAAACATGAGAAACCAGGAAATACTGAGGAGTTTAGAGGAGAAACTGATAGAAGTCACTAAATTCAAAACCACCTGGAGCCAGAATACTACAAACTGAATTAAAGAAAAGGTTTTCTTGTGGCTCGTCCAGCTGATGGTTCCCAGTTCAGCTGCAGAGAGAAGAACTGAGCAGAACTAAACTGGTTTAACTGGACTAATTAATTCTCCCTCTATCAGCCTCACAAGTATTTAAACTCAGTCTGGTTTAGCGGAGCTCCACATATTAAGCTAATCTCACAGTGGGTTAGCGTTAGCTGCATGGCTGCATCAGGCTAATCCTGAAGCTAACACACACCTCAGCGCTGTACAGACCCAGAACACACAGGCTGATAGCAGCAGGAAGATCTGCAGGAAAACTAGATTTAAAATCAAATTTTTCCAACAGTTCCAGTAAAATACAGAAGAATCCCGTTTCTATGACAACAAATCAATAAATGTTTTCTGTTTTAAGAACTGGAATAGCTTTAATGGCCAAGATTATGAACAAAAAAGACAAATTTCACAGGTTTGCAAATGGAAAAGTTTAGAGGAAATAAGATATTTCAGCCAAATTTATTTTCTTCTAGATTAAGAAAATAGAATTTTGTTGAGGCTGTTTTACAGCAAAGTACCTCAGGCTGCAAAGTGTTTACTGTGTGATCACGAACCATCCAATCACTGATCAGATTCTTAGAACTAATCAATGCCTGGGGGATCATTACTTTCTCCATCTGAACAGAAACTGAAGTTATTAAAGAGGAACGATCCAGAATCAGCACAGCTTCAGCTGTTACAGCTGGAAACCAAAGATCAGGTCTGAATCTGAACCTTCACAGCCACATAAAGACGCTACAAAGTCGGCCTTCTGTCAGCTGACAAACATTTTCACGACTAGGAACTAATGTCGCAGAAAGATCTAGACAAACTCATCCATGTTTTTATCTTTAGTCGCATTTATTACTGCAACACTTGGTGTTATAAATTGAACACCGAGTTCCTGTAAATCAAGTCGTTGATAACTGATAGATCAAAGTGTAGTTTGTCATTGTTTTCCTGCACTTTGCCACAAAAATTTAATGTTTTATTTTACTTCTAACACTTTTAATGATCTTGTTGCTGAAAATGTGCTACACAAATAAAATTGCCTTGTTTTCTATCTATATTTTTAATAACTGCAGAACACTGGGGACAAAAATTATCTCAAAACTTTACATTTTTTCCTCAGAATTTGGGGGACTAATTGTCTGCATACTTTTTCTTTTTTCGCAGTGGCACTAATCGCCTCTGTAACAAATACACAAATGATCAGTTGCAATTTATTTTTGATAACTATACAGTATCATTTTCACATGTTGTAAATTTGACTTTAGTCTACAAACTTATTCTTATTTTGTGTTTTTACATTCTTACCTTCGTGTGAATATGCATGCAACAGAAACTAATTCACCAGATAATAAATCAGAAAATCCTTTTCCTGTTTCTGGTCAGTTACCAGAAAGATGGAGGCTAACTAGAAAACAGAAGCATGGACCAGGGCAGAGCCTTCAGAGCGCATTAATCATCAGCTTTCCTGTGATAAATTAGGATTCTGGCTTCCCATATTTTCCCAGATTAACTCCAACAAATCCGTCCAACTGCTGCTCTCAGCAACGCCGTGTGTTAGAAAAATCTTTATTCTGCTGGTATGAACACGCACTGCGCTGCTCAGAAAAGCCCGTTCGTCTTTCATACGACAATAAACCAATCAGGTTGTGCACGGAGCGGACAGTGGGCAGGTTTCCCCTCAGAAGCTGCGTTTAACTTTAACTAGCCGCTCGTTGTGTTGTGATTGAGCCGCGCTGGTGCAGCAGCTGCCACATCGATCCCAGATCGATCCCAACACACGCTGCCGGGGAACATGGGAGAAATAAACACACACACACACAGGAGGGATCTGATTGGTGCAGAGTTTTAGTTCAGTGTGTGCCAGAACGTCTGGCAGAAAGGAAATTAAAACAAAACCATGGCAACCGGGACATGAACTAAGATAAAACCAGTTTCTACATCGGTTTTATATCACCTCATTATATTCTCCCTCTTTGTTCACATCAACGCCTGCAGGCGACAGAAATATGATAAAGAAAAAACATGGTAGACAGTTCCTGTCATCCTGACCTGCAGATCAGGTCAATCATCAGAGCGCAGCAGAAATTAAATTCATCTGTTCAGCAGCGAAACATTTTTATATTCCTGGATGTTTTCACACCGCAGCCGGATTCCTTCGTTTACTCTACATGTAGACTAACAGACACAACAGTCATGATGTGGATGCTGCTGACTGCTAAGGTAAAAAAAAATAAATACGTCAAACTAAGGTTAAATTAATACACAGAGACCTCTCTGGTTTCATTTTACATCAGTCAGACAAAAACTTTGTTTTAATCCCAACAAACATTAATAGATAGTAATGAAAAGCAAAAAATGTGCTGCAGATTATTTGGTAGTTTGTAATCCAACAGAAAAAATTCAAATTACATTATTCCAATCTTTGGGTCAAAGAATATGGAGATAATTTCCTGCCAAAATTTTGCAAACAAATTAAACTGTATGGAGTTTAAACTGATCTCCAATCACATACGGAACAATCCGAAACTACGGAAAGTTTCTGCCAAAAGTCACGTAATACATAAAATTGAATGAGGTATTCAGTCCCCTATGAAAAAAGGGGGCGCCATTGAGACAACTGCCAATAACATCTACAGGAGAATTTCCAAAAATTACAGCAAAATCCGGTTCTAGTTCATGTATGTGAAAGCAGAGTGGTTCATATGAAGGAGGGACACTTGTAAAATAAGTTTTATCTGTGTGGAACATTATGGCAGGAAATTAACTCCATACAAAAACTCTATCAGATTTTTATCAAACTTAAAAAAAGGCATCAAATATGAAGAGTGATGCGTTTACAGAGCAAGAAATGTTGGAATTTTTAGTTTAAAAAGGATTTAATAAACAGAATTTATTTTTGCTTTTTGGCTTTTTGTATTTTTTGACATGTTAAGTCAAAAGTTAGTTGGCAAAAAAACAAAAATTAAAACTTTATCTTGCACTCTAAAGACTTGAGATTCAACTTAACAATCTATTACTGGTTCATAACGACCTGTTCAAGCTTCACTTAACGGCTTTTGT
The DNA here is from genome assembly GCA_903066825.1 of Alfaro cultratus. Classification (NCBI taxonomy): domain Eukaryota; kingdom Metazoa; phylum Chordata; class Actinopteri; order Cyprinodontiformes; family Poeciliidae; genus Alfaro; species Alfaro cultratus. Next base: position 43,143 of record CAEFZX010032302.1, read on the forward strand.
TGTTAATCTGTGAGGATATTTCAGGTTCTTCCAAAATAAAAGCACTTCCTGTTTGATTCATTGGTGATTATTCTTGTATTCTTCAACATGTTTCTTTTTTTAGATTATAGAGATTCTTATGAGATTGAAACATGTGTTGTAATGTAGTTTGTTTTATTAAAATGTGAGAACATGTTGCTCATGTTTTGTTTGGGATGTAAATATTAATAGCAGCTGATATAATGAAGGAATAAAGATTTTTACTGCAACTTCTTTCTACTTGATCTTTTATTAGTTTTTTTCTTTTTAAGTTCCATTCAGAACAAACCAATAAACTAAACTAATGGGATAAATATTGTGTTTTATTAGTTGGACCATAATTCCCTGGAGGTTTATAACACGTTGACTGAAACGTTCTGACTATTGATGAAAATGGTTTTAAAATGATAACCTACAGCGCTGCAGCAGCGCTGCAGCAGCAGCAGCTCAGGCAGCCGACGCAGCCTGAAGCTGAAGTGGGAGCGAAAATTTCACCTATTAGAGAAAAAAAAACAACCTGTGAAGACAGAACATCTTCTCTGAAACTTTCTTTAAGCGTTAATATCTGTCTGCTGCTGATGTTTGCTGTTATTTCTATCGGATCGGTGCTGATTGCTGTGATCACTGAGTCGAACCGGGTCAGTTTGCTGCCTGTTTAATGTCAAACCAGAACGATTACGTTACTGTAGAGACGGAAAAGTGGCGGATTTAAACGACGACGGTTAATGTTGAACAGTCCTGTCCCGGTTTTGATCCGGTCCCGTTCTTCCTCTCTGCTGAACAGAACCCCATTAGCTGCTGTCCGACTGCAGCAAACAAGCAGCAGCTTCTTGGCAGGTACAGGACTCTGACTCATTAGCACTAATTAACACATTACTGAGCTAAATAAACATGGCTGGCTCCAGTGCCATAAATTCAATTTACAATGAATGTTTTAATCGCTTTCAGCTCTGGAAACTAAACTTGGACGGTTGATCATTTGTGCTTTACAGGTTTTCATAAAGCTATCAGGACACCAGTTACAACCATGACAAAAACTGAGAAAAGCATTTAAAAAAAAACTTTCAAGCAAAAAATTAATCGGAGCAGAGCGAAGATGAAAGCTGCATAAAAGATTGATGCAGAACCAAAGAAGAAGAAATCACAGCTGAAATTTCAGTTTAAAAAGTCAGATTTATCTGGAGAGAAGGACTGGAGACCAAACAAACCGGCACCCTGTGGAGGAGCAGAGTGCACCGCAGTGTTCAGCCTGCAGAGGGCAGCAGGTCCGTCCCAACAACCAGCACCAGTTTAACCCCAGAGATCCTGCAAACCTCATTTTTATCCACATAAACAGTTTAACTGCGTTACAGTTGAAATGTCCAGCTTGTCACACAAACCAATTAAATTATTCACACTAAGTTAGAATGAGCTTGATAATTTCCATTCTGGTTAATATTTTTTGAAGGTAAATTTTGTTAACAGAGACTTTATAATCCATTTTATTAATGTTTATGTTTTTGGTCATTTTAAATCACTTCTTAAACTTATTTTTATTCGTTTAATTGAGGCCTGATACTGGAACTTTTCTGTTGTGATGTTTTATTTTTATTTCATTTACTTATTATTATTTGTGTTATTATTATTTCTCTCTATTGGTGTAGTTTTATACCTGTTTTTAAAAGTGCTATATAAATAAATTTGACATTGACATAGTTGGTGTTTATTTCCGTTTTATTTATTGTTTTGGTTATTTAGTTTTATTTTGGACATTTAAAATATCTTATAGTTCCAGAGTGTTTACTAAATTAAAGTTTAATATTGGTCTTTGAGAGAGCAAAATTACAGCGGAATGCTGCTATGTAAATTGTCTCAAAACGACAATGTTATCGTTTATTGTAATAATTTCAGAGACAATTGATCACCCAGTAAAATGTGTTATTAACTAATTAAAATGCTTCCAGCTAATACTGCACAAGTAAAAAAGTTCTACAGCACCCTCCACAGACTTACATGTCACAATTAAGTTAAGCTTTTAAATTTAAACGGTATCTCAGGCGAATTTTCGAAAACATCGCTAAGAAGAAAATGTGAATTAGGTGTTTGGAGTGAATCAACCTTAACCACGTAAAGCACAATTTCCTCAGATGTTGACGCCACTATTGGCTGTAATAAACAGGAAGTAGAAGTTACAAGCTAGCATGAATTAGCATGGATCAGACTTCAAGGTTTTCCAGAGTTTCGTGGATCTGGTAAGAGTTCGCTACGTCAAAATTTATTCAGAAAATAAGTTTCCGTCTAATTTTAGAACACAAACTGTTTCTCAAAAATCCCCAAAAGCACCTCAAGTGAGCATAAAACATTTCTGTTGAGGAACTTATTTTGAATTTTGGAGTCCTTCAAAATGTACATGTAATAAAAATAAGTTGATGAAAACACGGCGAGTGGATGTGGATGTACTTCAGTAAACTACCGCATTGAGACAAACTCCAGTTAGCAGCTGCTTACAGGAAAGCAGCTGCCAGGTTTGTGTTGCATTGTGGGATGCGGTAGAGTAAACTAACTAAAATAAGGCTCCACTGTACTCCTTCCAGCCTGACTCTCAGATGAGGTTTAGTTTTTAAAACCTCACCTGAGAGGATTGAGCACCAAGCTCAACTTTATCTGCAGATTACAGTCAAATATTCAGTAAATAATCTCCGTCTGCTGCTGAGTCGCAGCCCAGATGATTCAGTGATCTGTCTCAGGCGTTAGCTGCAGAATCACATTTTAGATCAGAAACCCAAAGCAACAGCCAATCAGGAGCCTGGAAACTGGATTCAAGCCAATTAGCTGTTTGAGTACAGAGCGCAAACACAAACACGCATCAGCTCAAAGCCGGTTTCCCATCAGTCCCTTGGGGACCAGACCTGATGTGGAAACAACACAAGGGCTTCTGGGAATTTCATAAAGAGGGAGTGAGAGTGTGTGTGTGGTCTGACAGCTGCAACACACACATTATGGTGTGTGAGAGTTAATCAATGTCGTGGGTGTGAGGCTGTGACCTTTTCTAGTTGAACCACCTGCTGCTCTGTGTGTGAGTGTGCGTGTGCCTGTGTGAGAGTGTGTGTGCGTGTGTGTGTGTGTGCCTGTGTGTGTGTACCGTCTCTCCCGCTGCAGGGTGTAGGAGCTCCTGAAGAATCCCAGCAGCTCGTCCTCGATGGCGGCGTCGAAGCTGACGTTGAGCCGGTACAGCCTGCCGGGCTTCAGCTCGCGGTGCAGAACCACCACGTACATCTGATTGGCCGGGAAGGGGAAGTGGCGGTGGACGCGCATGACTCCGCCCCCCGGCCTGCTGGCGGCACGGCCGCCGGCGCCGCTCTCGGCTGCCACGGAAACCCGGTCCACCTAAACAGAGAAGGAGGTTTGGAGTTTATCATCTGTCAAACATCCTTCATGTGTAAATTTTCTAACTCTTCACTAGCAAACATCTTAAAGAACAAAACAAAACTTTAAAAATCATCAATGGTTTTTGTTCTGAAATAAAACGCTAAAGGAATAAAATGTTTAATTTCCTCACTGATTGAAACATTTCAACCTGTGATATTTCAGATCGACTCACTGACATGCAACCTGCTGAACGCAGCGCCGCAACCCAACATGAGCAACGTGTCAACCTGAACGCAACATTTTAAACCATCACGTTAATGAATAATGACATTAAAAATGGTATTTCAATGGTAAAAATGTCAAAGAACAATTCAACCAGACATGGATTCAAGAGAAACATTTCAACCTGAAACAACGTTAATCACCAATTATTGCCACGGCAACATTTCCACAGTAACAACATCAAGCTCAACATTTCAACCTACAGTGATGTCAAACAGAAACATTTTATCTGGAACCATTTTAAAATGTTTAAGCTGTAACGACGTGAAGAGCAACATTTTAATCAGCAATGATTTCAAAAACTTCAGTTCATTGATTTGGAGCGAATTATTTCAACCCAGGAAGTCACAGAATCTGACATTTCAACCCAGACAACAAATAAAGAATTGCTTTATTTTTAAAGAACTGCATTGCTTCATTAACAGACATTCTATTCTACAGTCCAAAAGCTGCATTTAACCCAGAATTACACTGAACTGTTTAACTGCGTGTTGCATTTTGTCATTTAACATCATGGAACAGTTTGTCACGCAACAAAAATGCAACATGACAAAATGGTGCACTTCATTACATAACGCTAAATATGACACTTTGTCAGGTAACAAAACTAAATCATGTCGCCCAAAATCACTAAACATGGCATTTTAGCCCAAAACTAAATAAAAACTGTTTAATTTCCCCCTTTAACACAGAAAACTGCGTTTCATTTCAAAACTTAACTTACTGTTTGATTTGTCCCGACTGCAGAACAACAAACTAAATTTTGTTGGTTTTCAAGTTGAAAATAATGATAAAAGCAACAATTTGCTCCATGATTACATACAGATCATGAATGCATTATGTTTTAATTATCTATAATAAAATTGAAATAATGTGCAATGTTTTTGTTTCTTAGTCTGAATTAAAATAAACAATAGATCAGCTTGGTGATTCCCAGAACAGCGCCATCTGTTGTTTGGACAAACTATGACAAACTGCAACATTATGAGCCATTTAATCTCCCAGCTGTTCCTCTGACTGGCGGACATGTTGCTGAATTAATTGACAGATTTCCCCAAATAGCAGCAGAAGGGAAAAGTTGTGCTTTCATGAGATCAAACTGACCATAAGATGAAGAAACAGAAGCAGTGAGAGCGAGCAGAGAATCACATGTGACAGCAGCGCAGCGCGCAGCTCATTACGGCCCACAGCATCACAGGTCCTCTCACCTTCCCAGCTGATTAGACCGCAGCTCAGGTTCAAGCTGACTGGGGATTGGATGGTAATTAAATGAAATGTCATCAAACTGGGAGCACGCTGGAGAAAAAATAATCATCAAAGCAAGCAGGTGCAAAGTAACTAACAAGATGGAGGAGAGAAGCGGCTCTCCCACTCAGAGGTTTAATCAGCGGCTGAGTGGACCGGGCTCCGTGGGTCAGCAGGACCCAACACTTCACACTAAAACATCTAAACTCTGCTTCTTTTCAAGTGTGAGGTGATGCAACAAGAACAAGGAGCTGCTTTCTAAAATTAATCAGCTGCTGAGTTTAAAGTGTGTTCCTGACTGGAGCAGAATCATTGAAACGTTTTCTGCCTTCATCAGCTCCTCTTCCTCTTCAGCCACTTACCGCATCCAGCTAACAGTAGAAGGAGCTGCCGTCGGGTTGAAACCCCAAAAAGTATTGATTTAAACATATCGATTTACATAATATTGATTCTCATTTACTTCTAATCCGAATCGATTGAAATTGTTTCCAAAATCGATGTTAAAAGTACAAAAATCTGCTGTCCGTCGGCGGCCATTTTGAAACTACGCCGAACGTCATGACGTCGACACGCAGACGCTACTGGAGCGTACGCATGCGCGGAAAGCGCCACAACAAAGAGGAAACTACAAAAATGAAAGATCGATATATTCAACCGCTTCGTCCTCGTTGAAGGCAAATATTTAGACAAGTTTGTGTTTTTACTTGAGACTAAGCTTAGCATGAGGTTTACAGTGTGTAAGGTTCGCAAAATGAAGTCTGAACATCTCGTAAATATCGTAAATATGCCGAGTCAAGGTGCGCCGTGATTGGTCAGAAGTTTGTTGCCATATTTTACGTAGAAATGAGCTCAGACAGCGATGTTAAAACTTCCGGTTTAATCTGGTTTTTATATCCTCAAACGACATGATTGTAGAGCAGGGGGCCGGCATCCTGCATGTTTTAGTTCTCTCCCTGGTTTAAAGCACCTGGATCCAATGATGGCTCGTTAGAAGAACATTGACCTGATGCAAAGGTTGTTGGTTCGACCACAGAGAACTAAAACCTGCAGGATGCCTCCAGGACCGACGTTTAGAGCATTTATCTACAGCACATTAGGGCCATTGTACATAGAAAAAAAGAACATTTTCATGATTCATCATTTCCATCAAAAAACTCAGAAATTGTGACTAATGTAAGAAAAAAAAAGAAAAAAACCTGAAGTTTTTAAATTAATCTAAAAAAATTCAAGAACATTAACATTTCTGAGTTTCAAAAGTTTAAAGGATGTAAATACAACAAATAATTCAATTATTTCTTAAAATAATTGAATTATTATTCAATTATTGATGAATCATTTGTATCATCTGCAGCTAAAATATACTTACAAAACAATTCCACTTTTTTTTATTCTAAATGCAAAATGTACATATTTTTGTACATTTTTGGCTTAATTACTGCTCTAAAGGTTATTAACAAAAAGAAGCAGCACACAGTTAATGATAAATCAATTACTACTTACTACTACTACTATAACCGATTACCAGTGATGGCATAGTTACTTTGAAAAAGTAACTTTAATCAGATTACTGATTACTCCTTGAAAAAGTAACTTAGTTAGATTACTGACTACTTGATTTGAAAAGTAACTAAGTTACATTAAAAGTAACTTTTTTAGTTACTTTCAGCAGCTGCTAACAACAACGATCCACCACCTGTGAAAATGATTATATAATGGTAACATCAACAACGTGTCTCCACTTTTAAGGTTAAACTGAAGGGGAGATTTTTTTAATGGCTACAACAGTACAAAAAAAAAAACCTTAGTAATTTGTGTGTGTTTCTGTGTGGTCCACTGTTGTCTGGAAAACTCTAAGAAGGATTTTAAAGCCCCCCTCCTCCCCCCAGCCTCCAGGTTGTGCGTTACGGCCCTGTGTTTGTTGTCAGAGCACAGAGCACAGATCTCCTCCTGCAGCTCCACAACTGCACAGATTTGTGACACTTATCTTAATATTAATAATTATAATGGCGTTTAGTTTCACAACTTTACGGACTTGTTCATTTGTGGCTGTTTTCACGTTTATTGTGTTGTTCATATTAATCTCGATGTTTGCAGTTTTCTGGAGCGCAAAGCGAAGCTCGACGTCATTCAGAGGTAATACATTAACTTGACATTAACAAAGACACAGCGGGACGGATAATCCAGGAAATGATGAACAGGGAGAGTCTGACTAAAACTACCTTAATGACGGACAAATTCTGGGATTTATTATGAGTTTCTGCTTATTTCCAGGCTCAAATGAGTAACTTCACGTTAAAAAACGAGCCTAACAAGGCGCAACCCGCAACTCATTAAATTTGTAAGCGACTTTTAAAAAAAAAATCCCAAAACCACTTTTAATAATCGGACTTGGCAACAGAAACTCAAAATAGTTTCTGTTTTTCCACCAACAAAATGCGCATCTCCCTCCATTGTTTACATTCTGTCGCTGCTGAAACTGTCGCATAAAGACGTCGGTCACTCGACAAGACGAGTAGAGGAAATACAATTAAATAACAAAAAAGAAAGTAACGCAAAGTGATTTCGATAAGTAACTGTAGTCTGACTACTGGATTTGAAATAGCAACGCGTTAGATTACTCCTTACTGAAAAAAGTGGTCCGTCATCAATAGCGCTTTACAACACTGCCGATTACTAAATTAGTTTGGTTATTTCAATAATAGATTCATTACAATTAATCCGGTTCACCATTTCAGCCCTTTAAGGTACTAAAAGACGCACGCCACACTTTTCAGAGTCATATTTATGAAATAAAAGGAATGTGCTTCCTGATTCTGCTCCACTTTGAATTCGATCCTTTCCTTCATTTCCTCCTGAAATCCGCGGCTGGTTCACACCGGGCCCGGCAGCGCAGCTCTGAATGTAAACAGAGAAACAAAGCCGAGCCTGGTTTTACTTGCTGCGTACTCTCTGTCTGACCTTCTTACCAAAATACTCCTGCACTGCTAATATTTACTTAAGACTGGCCCAGTTACGGCACTCCCTGGAGCCCAAACAGAACATAAAACGACGCAGACGTGGTTCTGAAAGCCGGCAGAAGGAAGGATCAAACCTCAACCACTTATCAGCCAGTAATGAAGCCCGCATTAGCTAACTGGTGTTACTGGGACAGGCTCTTCCCAACCTCTGGGTCCAATTAGAGGCAGAGTGCTGCTTGGTCCCGCAGCGCGGTGCGTTCAGGAACGGGTCGATGAGGACAGAGGCGCTGCTGACACGGAGAGGAAACGTTGGGATTAAACGGATTTGTTTCAGGCTTTTCTGCTGAGTCAGCAGCTCCCAGGCGCCTTCAAACGCCTCAAATTGCTTTTTAATTTGGCCGGACTCTTGGAGACGCTCCCCATTGGAAACATGGACACGTTTCTGGACACAACTCTTTATTATCCTGGCTGTAAAAACCTGGATCTGCCGGTAAAGAGCCGCTGAGGACGGCTTGGTGTGATTCAGTCAGGATGGGAGCCACCATGGGGAGCCAGGCACTTCAAAACTGTCAAAAATATTCAATAAGTTACAAACAGAAGACACTATGGTTTAAGCACTGATGAATCAGCTCTTTGGGTTTTATGGAGATCTCACAGCTGAAGTAAAGATCCTCTGGGGATTCTAAGAGTTTAGACGCTTTGAAAATGATCAGATACGATTTAGTTCCACATTATCAAGGAGGCAAAGAACTGAATCGGGCCGTTCAGATTGTCATGAAAAAGTCGGAATTTGGGTCACATCAGAGCTGGACGAAATGGCTGAAAAACTTAACACGATAAAAGTGCTTCATATCAGCCAAAATCAATAATTATTGATTAGTCTTTTGTTTTAAATTTCTCAAATACTGGATGTTTTATCCAGTTTTTCTCTTCACATCATTGATTTTTTTATTTTTAAGCAGTTATGAGGCAAAACCTTAAACTGCTGCTGCGCCAGTTACTGAACAGGCTGTTGCTAGGCAACCAAAGTTGGGGGAGGGGGTACTCAAACTGCTAGTTACCCAGCAGGTTGTTGCTAGGCAACCAAAGAATGAGTGTTAGTTGATTTCACCAACCTTGCTTAGGTAGGGTTGAGCAGCTTAAACCTTTTCTCTGCCTACATCTCCCAGAATTCTGTGTGGTTCTGGATTAGAATTCAATAAATACTCTATATTTTGAATATTCTATTAGGCATATTAATCATTGATATTGATGAAATGTCCACCTATATTGTTTCTGATTTGTTGTCGCCTGTTATGAACGTAGCCTAAGCTAACAGATTTGCTAACGGATCCCAGAAATTTAGCTGGTTGATGGGATTCAGAATAAACTGCTGAAGAAAAGAAAAAAAAAGAATCTGACAGCAAATATGAATTGGGTTTCTCTATTTGGATGTCACTTGGTGTACATTCAGCCAGAAGTATTATGGGATGGCTTGGATCAAAGTTGACTGTTGGCCCAAGTTCAACTGAGAATCTGTGAAAACATCAATCAACGGAGAGCAGAAGAAGAAAAGCAGCGCTGACTGTCAGATTGTCGTGCTCCAGCAGCCTTTGGTTTCAGACTCCTGTCACTGAAAACTCTCCATCCTAAATAGATTTGGTTTGCGATCACAGGAGAGCGTAAGCTGACATTCCTGTCGGCCTCCGTTTGAATAATAATAAATCTGACGGCTCAGTCTGACCCGGTAATGAACCGCGGCCCGGCTGTAATGGAAAAACGATAAAAACGCTGCTTTAGGAATCAGCCAAGGTTAGAGCGGTGAAGTCGCTTCCCAGCAGCCTCTCTGCACTCTCACCGTCCTGTCAGATCAGCTGACCAATCAATACACACGTTAAGACGGGCCGGGTGTTAAAACGCCAGCGCCGAGGATCCGTGATTTAAAGGGCCGGAGCGTCCCAGGGTCCCAGCCGAGGACAGCAGGAACGCGACCGGAGGAAGCAGAAATTAGAGCGGAAAGAGGCGCTGCTTGTTCATTATCATTGACATGAGCTGAACTGCCGGCTGCCTGCAGGGCTTTCCTTTCATTTTAAAAAGGTCAGCAGAAACTTTTTTCCCTGGAATCACTTGAAAATCCAAAGATTTCAAAATTTTTATCCTCCTCCCCCACCAGCTGCTGCTATATTTACACTGAGTTTTTTGCTTTCTGGGTTTATACATGGCGGCCATTTACCTTTTCAGACTGCATTAAGTGTGAGGACACCTTAGGAGGGCTGCCTGGTGCCCAGCAACAGCCATTAATTCACCCACAGCCGGACACAAACACCAGGCAGGCCGCAGGGCTCCTAATTGGCCCTGGCCCAAATTAGACACATTTATCCATCTCTCACATTAGTCCAGATGAGCGCTGTGAAAAATCAGGTTGCCGCGGCGTTTCTCCCAGGCGCTCTCCTGCCATCCCACTTCGGGCTGAAGCAGCAACTTTGGCAGCTAATTAGCCTCGTTAGAGGAATCCAGGAGGCCGAAAGTGGGAATAGATTTTCTTTGTTTGGGGTTTTCTTCCAGACGCAGAGCAGACATCTGGCTGAAAACACACTCTTGTTTGGAAAAGCATCTTAAGGAAATGCTTATGAAGGCTTCAGCTTCATTTAAAATGCATGAATACACACTCAGAAGTCGCAGCATTTTATGACGCAAATCTCTAACTAAAGTAAGGTTTAAGTTTGGCTTTAACTGACAAATACCAGGGTTTTGTTCACGTTTGGTTGATTCAGATCACCGATGATGATGATCCTCCGTCCTGGTGGTCCAAATGGGTCAGCACAATGTCCTCATATTGCCGCAAAAATTCAACTTCATTATGTAGACCTTGCTAGTAGTAGTAGCTATCAAAAGATGGGGACAATGTAATCATTAAAGAGAATCTATTGTGCTTTCTGTTAAAACAAACTAGAATAGCTCAAATCCTTACCTATTTTGCTCAAAATGGTTCTCAGATAATGAGGCTTTAGTCTGTTCAGTTCTGCTTATTCTGCTCTCCTTTCAGAATGAAACCGTTTAGGGTTATAAGCTCTTGCTGGCCACACCCCCTACCTAAATGTTCACTCATACGTTATCCATGAAAATGGATGCAGAAAGCGATTTCTGGATAGCACTTTGAGCTGCTTTTAGTATGAAAGGTGCTTTATAAATAAAATTGATTGATTGATTGATAGATAGTAACTCAGCAACTCTTGATTTATTTTTTCCAGCAGCCATTATGCGTCTGTAAAACCAGCTGAACAAATGTTTTCATCTTCGAAGGCATAGTCCACATGTAGCCAGATATCCGGGAAAAACAAATACATTTTTATACGTTTTGGACTTTCATTCACATGAAAACTCAGGTTTATGTCACTAAAAATAGTTCTTTATGAAAATTCAACAAAGTGGAGATTTGAGGAAGAGTTTTGGTGTCTTGTCCCAATATATCCTGGTGCCATGTTTTATTCCTAACAGGAAGCTGTGGTTGCCTGGAAGGATTCTGATTGGTTTATATAGGTTTTGGCATTACACTGCAGTGCCCCCTATAGGTTTGGCATGTTAAAAACAATTGAGTGGCACATTTGTGTGTGTTTTCTGAAAACTATCCAATTGTTTTATAAATAGTCTATGTGTGGACAAAGTCTAATAATGATGTGGGCGGAGCTATGCTTGGGTTGCTAGGTAACAACGCAGTGTGACAAGGCTCTAGATTCATGCTGTTTTCTACATGACAAACCTGAAGTACAAGCAGCTTATTCTGACATCATATCCAACTTTTAGGTAAGTAGCAGAAACAACAGCATAGACGTGGATTTGGCCAGGACATAATTAAACAGATAAATGAGGTGCCAATGGACTAAGTGATGATGTAATTGATGTGCTAACTGTTGAAAGAAGTAAAATATGATAAATGAAGAACAAGTTCATGTTTGAGATGTGAACTTCAGCATGATTTGGTAGTGAACCATAAACACGAATTCCTTCTTTTTTAACCTGAATGAACTGAACTTAATGTTGGCCCCATTATAACCATAACAAGAACCAGTTCTGACTGGAAGGGATTTTACAGAATGAGGTCACTGGTCTGCTTCAGAAATGTCACCAACATGATTTCCACTGAATATTTCACAGAAGAGCTGATCACTTAGCGATTATAGAGAGCTATATAAAGAGTTAAACTGTGTTTTTTTCACTGAAAATTCTGAATTATATCTCAATACAGTCAATAAAATACGGCTAAAGTGTCAAAAAATGGTGGCAGCCAAAACCAAAACTTTTTCAAGATGGATGAAAAATTTAAAATTAGCTCCAAATACAGTGGTATAAAATATGTAAACGAGGTTTGTTGTGATTGACTAACTTTCCCTTTTCATTCAGAATAATTTACAGTTTTCTTTGAATTTCTGAGACAAATTTTTAACTCGCAATGTAATGGAAGTGTCTCTCCAGCCCCTGGACACTGTTTGCTTTGGAAAATAAATACAGTTCTGAATCAATTCATGCAATTCATAAATGCTGCAACCTGCTGCTGTAAATGGGAGCGTAGGAGACGGATGAACAAATCCAATGAATATTTATTCTGGCGGCAGTTCAGCATCAAAAATGGAAGACATAAAAGCCATTTCCGAGTATAAAAATTATAAAGTTTTCCTAAACAAATGTGCAATCAGAATTTCGAGATTCATTTGCAGCCATGAAAGATTGCCTGTGGGATGTGGAGTTTATTACAAGACAATTCATCTGTTAGGAGTCAAGACAAGTCACCAAAGTTGTAAAGGCTCCAAATTTTACTCAGTAAAGTCAGGATTTATTGGACCATTGTGGTTCTCAGGTCTATTTAAGTTTACTATCTCTTTGCAATAAAAGTCATATCTGGACATTTGAGGTGTTGACCCTTTGCATGTGACGTCACGCTCTTCAGAAAGCACCTCACTCCGCCATGACGGATGTCAAAACAAGCTAGGTACTAGCTAAAAAGCTAGCAAAAGACAGACAGTAGGTAGCATTAAAAAATTTGGTGTGTTTCACTGTAAAAATGGTCTAAAGTTACTGCGCGGTCTGCTGCGCAGTAACTAGCCAGGTAGGTCAGTTTCTAAGCTATTTCCAAATTTTCTAAAAACTGCTGTCTGAGCGACATGCATGTTGTCAAAAACAACGTGGGAAAAAACCACAGTCACTCTGTTCAATGTAAGCCAAACTTTTTATGATAAACCTTTTAAAAAGGAGCCGTCAATCTTAAGTATTTGTATTTTTGGAGCAAACATGATAAGATTAACATTTATACTTCTTTTGTAGGATTAGTAACATGAAATCAAATGTTGCATTATGGAGAAGGTACGTTTCTAATCTACCATGTATGAAGAAACTGATTAGCATCTGGACTTTTGGATGCTTTTAAGTTTGCGCCAGACGTAAGGAAAACAGCATTTATGAATCTGTGGTATAAATCATGGGGAATGAATTAAGACAAAGTTGGCAATTTTATGAAATCAACAAACATGTCAGAAGGGAGAAGTTATGGATAAGTTTCCAATCTAGTTAATTCCAACTTTTGTAAAAACAAATTAGCTTATCTGCAACAAGTTGAAGCCAAGGCTATAGTGGGAAAAATAATCAGTCGCTGCCTTCGATACTCTCGTTCATCATGGCGCCTCAATCTGATTTGGTGATAGTTGCAAAGGGTCAATAAAACCACATTTCTCCCATGTGTTGAGTAGTTGCAGACACCCAAAGTTTGATAACCTCCCTTGAGATTAGAGGAAACTCATGCCAACGTACCTCGAGGCGGTCGGCGTGCAGCACGATGAACCTGGTGGCGTTGAAGCACTCCAGCTCGATGCTGACCTCTCCAGAGAAGGTGAAGTTGTCCATGTAGACGGCGAGCCGCAGGTCGTAGTGCCGCGGCCTCACTGACCCCGGAAGCCGGGAGTTTTTCCATGGCTGGACCACCTCTTCATCCCCTCTGTCTCCCATCCTCTCCCCTCTGCTCCCGTTGAGTCTTCCCGACCCTCCGGACCCTCTGGAACCCGTCTCCCCTCTGCCTCCACCGTGATCCCGTCCACCGCAGTCATCGAAGCGGACGCTGAGCGCCACGGCCACCGCCGTCACGATTATGAGGGTGATGATGGACAGGGCGAAGCCCAGAACCAGACGCTTGTGCACCGTGATGTGGCGCTCTGTGGTTCGAGGCCGAACCACCACCGACTCCGCCCACTGGTCGGAGAGGCCGCGGCCGTTCCGCATGGCACCGGGGCTGCTGTCGTTGAGTCCCATTGAGCATTAAACGTTCCTATGGAAACCAGTTCAGAAAAGCATTCATCTACGCTCCGACCAGACTGGTTTCCAGATGATTTGATGGGTGATTTAGCTTCTTGCTTGTTGGTATGACCTCTGACCTAACTGTCGGACGGTGATAAACGTCCTTCAGTACTGACCCCTTCTTACATTTCAGCCAACAAACCTGACAAGCCAGGATGGATGAGATGGTCGTGTGCGTTTTGGTTTTGTGGCGAGAAGAAAATCAATGCCTCATGGCTCGATTTCTCCTGTACAGGACATTGAGAGGGAGAAAGACGATGAGGAGGAGGAAGAAGAGGAGGTATGCTGTTGAGGACGTGGATATCCAGCGAGAACACCATCCATAGAGTCTCACAGAAAACCAGCTGCCGAAGCTAAATTAGAAACCTCCACCGGAAAAATACTCAGTTTTCCTGAAGTTTTTTTTTTTTAGCAGAAGTTGCATCAAAACAACAGAGAGGATAAAAGAGTTCAGCTGAGTTTTACACGTCCAACAAGAGAGATCATCAACCAAAGCTTCACTAAATGCAGGAGACCCGAAGCTTCGGCTTATTGTCCGCAGGTGGCTGTAAAGTTAATTTGCTCAGCGTTAAAGCTCCTCCAGACCTGCAGTAAAGCATAAATAAAGCCCATTCGGACCCTCTTGGGTTTAAAACGATGACACAGCTGGAGATTAAAACGCCTTCTTGAACATTAAGGTCACCGTGGAGCTGTAGAGTCAGGACTTTTAAATTAGATCAAAATCTCATTTACTAACAGAGTTTACGTCATAAATTCATTCTAATAGACAAAAGCTTCTTCAGGCTTTAAGTTAAATTTCTAGCGTAAGTTTATTGGAAAAATGTTAAAACTACCCAGATGGTTTAAGCTTTGTCTGTCCTTATTAGAAATAATCAGAGCATTTAGTGCTAATATGTGGCGCTTAATAACCCTCACTGCAGGCTCTGGCTCACAGTTTCTTCTCTGGAGAGGTTTAAGTGGATAATTTACAGCCAGCATGTGGGTTTATTTCACAGAGGAGGAGACCTTCACTCCTCCCGCCTCGTGTGGCAGATGGATTGAAATGGGATTAGAATCGATTGATAATCAGGATTAAAACCAATAGAAATGGGCTTAGAACTGATTGATAAGTGGGATTAAAACCCACTGATGAATGGGATTAAAACGGACTGATAACCAGGATTGAAAGGGTTGGATAGCAGGGGTTGATGCTGATTAAAACGGGATTAGAACTGAAGTTTAAGAGGCTTGAAATGTATCGATAACTGGAATTGACATTTATTGAAATTGGATTAGGATTTATTGATAACAGATTAAATTTTAATAGATAAAATTAATAGATAGATAGTTTTTAATTGATAAAAACTGATTCAACTGTTTGGTTGTTAGGTTTAAATCCAGAAATATGATTTATATTCAGGATTACAAGACAATTTGAGCTAAAAATAACAGGTGAAAATTTGGAAAATGTATCCTGAAGCTATTTTGAGGATGATTAGATTCTTACTCAGCAATAGATTAATCTGCTCGATAAAAATTTGCTAATTTTAAAGAAACACTAAAGTCCTCGGAGAACTTCTCCCGTTTTCCCGCCGTTGGGTTCGTTCGGAAGCGTTCGGTAATTTTCGGCAGACCTGTCCAGTCCCGGAACCTTCCCTCCCTGACACCTGCTGTTGTGCCCGCGGGTCGCCTCCTCCTCGGTCCCGGGGGGAGCGGAGGCCAGACGCCGGTCACCGAGGAGCCGTCCCGGGATCCGTTGGACCCGGCACAGCTCGGTGAAAGTCGTTCGGGAAAGCCGCCGGACCGGACTCACGTCTAGAAATCCGTTATTGATCCGTTAAGATCACCGTAAATCCTCCAGGGAACAGTCACCAACCCGCTAACCGTTAAAACAAAGGAACATTATTAAGAACAAAGTATTCATTTATCCGTCACAGCACCTCGGGTTCTGGGTGGTGAACAAAAAAAGCAGGTCCGTTATTGACCCGGAATCCAGAACGAATCCATCCGGAACCAGGGCGGGTGGGTTTCCCGGTGAATCCAGAGACACCGCGTCGTGTCAGCGGGGCGGGTGAAGGAACCGGTCCGAACCCCTCCGCTAATAAACCGGATCCTCCTCAACTTTTTAAGCCCACAGAGAGCGGCTGCTCCTCCCTCTCTCCGCTCCGCTCCCGGTGCTGCTGATGATGATGATGGTGATGGCGGTGCTGACAGTAATGACGGTGATGATGAAGCGGCTCCTGATCAGCATCCCGCCAGGAGGAGGAGGAGGAGGAGGAGGAAGAGTTGTCACTGCTCCTGTTCAGCCGTTAGTGAGCTCGCTCGCTCGCGCTGCTGCTCCATCCGAGAGGCACGCGCTGGCCGAGAGAGAGGAAGAGGAGGGAGGAAGGGGAGTGATGCAGAGCTGCACCCACCAAACCCGCTTAGGTGTTCCTCTGATGAAGACCACTGAAGTCCTCACAGTCACGCGCGCAAACACAGGTACCAATACACGTCACAGGATGGCGGAAGGGGATGTGCTTTACTTGGGGACATAACGTCCACAAAATTAAAGTTTTAGTTTTCTTTTTATGTGCTGTTCTGTTGAGCTTCACCCATTTACAGAAATGTTTCCATTACAAACGTGGTTCAAGATGCTGTTTTTCCTCCGCCAGTACGGAAAGTACAACACGAAAACCTATGAAGACACTGATCGTAACTTCCTTCTTCATAAAATGTAAACAAAAATGGTGGGGCGGGTTTACGGTTGTAGGATTTCTTTTTAGTCTTTTGCTAAAGATAAGTCATTTCTGTCGCTAGCGTTGGGCTAGTGCATTTGTTTTGGTTGTATTTAGCCAGAATACCCTGCGCTGTAGTCTTTTGAAGTAGTCTCTGGTCCACTTGGTGTTCACATACGCATTAAACCGCAACAGAGTTCACTTCCATTGAATCAAGACCGCAATGATGTAAATTTCATCAGGGTTAACTTGTGTCTGTGGACACCTGAGACCTGATTCTGTGACCTGTATATGTTTTCAGAGACAATTATCATCCTGGTCAGAAGGTGGCACCAAAGATAACAGGTTGGATGATGAGCAGAAGAAGAAAAACAACAAAGTTCATCTTAAGGAAATAAAGATAGAGCTGGTGTTTTCAAGAGAGAGCCAACAAAAATTGCAACTTTTCTACTGTAAAAGCAATTTTCCTCTTGCTTTTCTTCTTTGATCGGACAATATACAAACCAGAACATTATCGCCCCCAAGAGGCTGAAATAAAAACTACATCTCAAGTAGAGCTAAAAATTGCATAAAGCCATAAAGCTGTCCACAAGGACTAATGGAGACCAGCAGGTGTGACATAACGTAATGTCCCTAATGAAAAACCCCCAGACCCACAGCATAATGCTACCACCACCATGTTTCACAATGGGGAAGAGTTAGATCACTTCTGCACCTTTATCTCATAATGTGGACCACAAAGTGTTTTTACACAACTGGTGTTATTCACTAAACATTTCAAACCAATACAGGATCTCGGTGTACCTCAGGGGTCGGAATCAAGCCCACAACTTTCTACTCCTCTCTGTCTGCACCAGGGATTATTCTGAAATTAAATGACACAGTGGACTCTGTTCACCAAATCTACTGAAAGAAATTGGATTTTATTTACTTGAATAAACATGGAGAATATACCAAATATTTAGAAAACCAGTTACTTTAACTTCCACTTCATGCACTACTTTGTGTTGCCGTCAAGTGAAAGGCTCAAAACAGTGAAGTGTGTTTGTACTGTAACAATACGACTATGAACCTCATCTGAACTTGATTGGAGCCAACATTATCATCACTTCCTGTTATTTTTAACCATAATCTGCAACCTTAAGCTCCTTTTATTAAGCCAATTAGCTGTGAAACGCTACCTGGCTCTGCGATGGAGCTCAGGCGTTCCTCTCGTTACCACGGCGACCTCATCAGAATCCAAACGTCCAACTGTTTCGCTGTTTACACAGGCCGCTGAGCGCTTCATTGAGCCTCACATGACCCGGTAATTTTACAGTGATTGGTGTGTTTCTGCACATTATTCAGTGCTCAAAGCAGGAAATGCCTCATGTTCACTAATACGGGTCTGGAGCCTGTAGCTCTGCTTCCTTCTTTAAGCCACAGTTATTTACTGCCTTTCACATTTATACTTTCCTGACTTCATTTAAATTTACACCGTTGGGATTTGATCCAAAGAATGAGGTCAAGTCTTGATTATGCGATGGAAAGTGATGCATCACATTGAGGCAAAATGGTTAAAAGTTGCATTATTTCAGGAAGGAAGAACTTCACTAGCATGTGTTTTGATGCTATAAAAGAAATATTAAAGAAAGGTTTGTATATTTGTGCAATACGGTGACTGCTTAGTATTCAGCATATTTCTAATTCTTTATTTTAACAGTTCAAACACCAAAACTACCTTAATATGCAACAATACACACACTGGAAATTGTCTTAGCACTACACCAGAAGTAAGCATCTATGGTCTTACTTATTTCCCCTCTTGGGGGTTCAACCAATCAGTGCCAGGGAAAATAAATGGAGCTCCTGGATTGGCTGCTTTGCAAGCAGCAGCCAATGATGCGTCAGGTAGCTTCCTGCCAAATATTTTGATATGCTCCATTAAAAAAAAAGTCAGAACTTGGCTAGTTTTCTGTGAATTATTTAGAAAAATCCATGATTTTACGGTCCTACGACTGTAATATTTGTAAACATTGTATATTCCGAACCAAGTAATACCAGAGTTGTGCAATGAAAAATCACTTCAGAAGGGCCTGTCTGACAACATGAAGTAGGCTAAATGGTCTCAAAATGCAACATGCTGCCTCAACCTGAAGAGTTTCATATAAAAATGAGAAGGTGATTGGCATCCATCAGTCTGGACACTTCCAGAGTTTGACTGAGCAAAAATGGCAAAGGACCATCTCACATTAGCCAATAAAACATCTTGATAATCCAAAGACTAAATGCACATTTGATGGTGATTGCGTAAAACCAGTTAGGAACCCAAATTATTAAAAATGGCTAATAGGGGAGTATGTATCTAAAAACCCATACGGGTCCCACTTTTTGTGCTGCATTAGATCATTATTTGCATGTAAACAAAGCTGGTTTTATTGAATAAAGTCTTTTAAAGACACAAAAGGCAGCACTAATAAATATTTGTCAGTACCTTCTAATAGTATTTATCCATGTTGTAATTTGTGCCTAAAGTAACACAAGCTGGAGGAAACAATAAGGCCAAAATGCCTGGACACAGGCGAAGATAAATGAGTGGTGGCAACAAATACAGTATTTTCTCCTGTACTGTCCCCAAGATTAAATAGACACCAACAAAGATCAATTGCTGTCTGGCTGAGTCTTGTACACAACCGCAGAATCGGATTGCTTTTTGTGCACAATCTTTGCTCAAGACCAAAAGACTCTGCTGCCAACAACGATGTCTGATTTGAATGGAAATAGTACTTTACTTATCCTAGAGGGACATTTGACTTCAACACTTTGTTTCCTTTGGCTCCACAACGGCACTTTTGGATAAGGTTAGCGTCAGAACTGCGTACACATCCTTCAAACACTTACACTCCAAACTGAGAGCTCTGCTGAGTAACTTTCTGCTCTGACTAAAGATTCAAAGGCCAAACGATGTTATACACAGTCGCTTGAATCACAACCCGACAGCTTTACGGAGGAGATCAGACCTACCCCTTGTTAAGAAGAGAAGGTATCAAATTTTTTTTATCCCACAGTGTGGAGTATGATGACATGTTTGCATTCAGTACGTGGGTGTTAGCAGACAGAACAAGCTTGGCAGGAGACAGAGGCCTGCACCTCGGAGGAGTCAGAGAAAGCATTAATTCAGTATTCTGTTGTTTGAAGATGGTTGCGCTGCAGCACAAAGGATTTGAATCCAACAAACATTTCTTTCAGCATGGGATCTGAACACAAAAATACAACTGCATGTGAAAAACAAAAGCTGGAGCTAATATGGTCAAAAATGCCTGAAAAACCCAGCAACACCAGCCTGGTTTGACTTTGAACAAGGAGAAAAATCCATGCCAGGAACTGACACTTTTCTCCTAGTTTTCTACCAGTTTAAATTTAATGAGGCATCTATTTGCAACATGGATATCAGAATAAATTTACTATCTGTTGTGCTTTATTTGTGCTGCAACAACTTTTGTATAACCTGTAGTTATTTTTTTATATAAAGAGAATAATTATGAATGATTAAATTCAGTTAATATGAAGTAATTATAATTTTTTGTTTACCAACAGAAGACATGAACTGTGAAAGATTACAGAGGAAATCACAGAGTCCTTTCATCACCATTTTTACCATGAAGTTATTTAAACTATTTGGTAGTTATAATTAGCTAGCTAACATGTACATGTGTAGGTAACAATAGCATAGCGGTGCTAACCTTAATGTGCTGAGCATTAGCCTGACGCTAAACCTTAAAAATGACAGTTAAGCATTCTGTCATGGTTACAAATAAATAATTTCTGTCTTTTTGTTGTACATTGCCAAAAATAAATTTCTTGACCTCAAGCACACGGCTAACATTTCCAAATGCTATATTTTTTTAAAAAACCTGCACCCCTCCTTGCCTGTGGGGGCGCTGCAGCCTGAACCACTGAAAGAAATTGTTTTTTTGCCTCTTCAGTGAGGTCTCTGAGCATAACTACTTTTTCACAAAATGTAAATGAAAATGGAGTGACGTCAGATTTGATCTGTTGCAGGATTTCTCTTTTGCCTTTGGTAAAAGACCAACAGCCATTTCTCTCACTAGCATTAAGCAAGAGCGTCTGTTTTGGTTGCATTTACCCAGAATACCCTGCTACTTCCTTTTTTCTGAGTGGTCTCTGGTCCAGTTGGTGCAGTTGAACCACACCAGAGTTCACCTCAACCGAACTCAGACTGAGGTTTGTAGATGGACCAGAGTTAGCAGAGATTATTCACGCCTAACCAAACAAACCAGACTTTATAGGCAAACAAACTACAGTTTGATAAAAGCAGACTAAATGGGGCTGGTGTGAGCGTACCATTGAGATCACATAAAAATAAATTGGCTTCTGGAGTGTTTAATAAAACAAATTTAATTCAAAACCATAAAGCCACTGAGAACCAATGGCCTGTTGCTTCCACATGCTGCTTGTGACCATCTTCATCAAGATATCCAAGGGTTTAATCATCCTTTGACCATCACAAACATGAGGTGTTATAAAAGTATTGGCTCTGCCAAATTCGTGAAGTAACCCTATTCAACTAGGTTACCGACAACACCTGCTGCTAACACTGCCAGCAGCCAACTGTTGAAGAATCCATCTAGAAATGCAGGCAGCTCCTTTATGCATTTATACCAAAGAGGGCATGAACAAAGCAAACTGAGGACAATCTAAAGCCTCACTGTCTCAACGCCAATCAAGAGAATGTCAACTTCACAGACTGCAAAGTGTGTAAATCAGGGGTGTCCAACACATTTACAAAAGTCTTCGAACAAATTCTTGTTTTAAGATAAAGCCCACATCCATCTCATTTCTAAATATACCTAAGAATCAATCCTGCCAACTCATAGGGCGTTACTTGACAGATAAGGCAAATGTGAATGGGATTTATCCATCATTACCGACACACCAGAGCATAACTGGAAAATCAAAGCCAGGCTCTAGGCTGGTGTTGTTCATTAACGTTGCATTTCTCATGTAGCTAAGAGTGGCAGATGAAGAGAAAAGCTGATGTGCTGGCTTGTGGGCATCCCAGTGCCATTACCTCATTTACTTCCAAACCGGCTACTTGTCTGAACATGTAAGTCTCCAAACTTACAACTTACTTGTTAAGCAGTGAATGGAGAGAGATTCAGCTGGAGGCGAGCTGCAGAGACTGAGGCAAGGAGCGATTTGCATATTCATAGATCCACATCCAATACAAGACAAAAGGTGTAGATTTACATCTGCGGCACTTCACAGCATGATAGGATTATTGTCTTGCAAATATATGTCTTAATATCTAACGTTGATGAAGAGAGACACTTTTTCATAGAGGTTTATTCAATGACAGGATGGTAGCTTTTATGGTCAGTGCATACACCCTGACGAACACACAGACTCTGACATTGCAAGGCCAATTAGAGTCCTATTTCAGCCAACTGGATCAAGGTGGAAGACAGCTGCAAAAGAGAAAGACTGAGAAAACGAGAGAAGGATAGAGAGAGCTCTAAGTGGGCGGCACACTCTTCCGCCTCAGGGAAGATTGGTGTCAAGAGCAGAGAACACACACAGTGGGTAGAAAATGTAATGAATGTGTATCACTTGTTAGGAAAGATAGTGAGAGTGTGTGTGCGTGTGTGTGTGCGGTCTCTGCACTTGACACCAATCTAACAGTAGCAGTTAAGAAATGTAAAAAAAGAAAGGAGCTAGCTTGTTGGAAGTAGAGCCGAGCAGGATGTAAACATCAATATTTTAAAAATTCCTTGAAAGAACAAATCCATCCATGATTCATCGTCTCTGAACATGAAAGTTGTAGCCATGTAGATGCAGACTGACAGAGCTTCCTGTGGTCAGTTCACTCTGCACAGATCCTTGCTGTTTCTGGGTGAGATTAATAACTGATGGTGTTTGATGTCTGATGATGGAGGGAAATAAAGCAGAGCTCACTTTAATGTCGGTTTCACAGACTCTTAACTCCTGTCATGTCTGGACTTGTCATTTATGAAGTCTCCTGGGCTTCGTTGGTGAAGAAACGAGTGATCAGCATTAGCACCATCTGTCTCTTCTGGTACTCGTCCCGTCAAGTCCCAACAGCTGGTCAAACACCCTACCCACAAGCCAACACTAATGACTCAGCTTCTAAAGGTCCTCAACCGGAAAAAGGTGGATTGTTTCGATACGGATTGGACCAAAAGAAGGATTAGGTACTGCAGGCGTTCTCCTGTCTGAAAGGGCTAAACCAGAAAGCAAGACTCTGGATTTACCAGACCCTGGAGGTTCCAACCGTCACCTATGATCTTGAGAAATGAATCAAAAATGAAAATCTTTATGCATGTTCTTCACTGACGATGTTCCTCTAGGTAAATGGCGCTTACATTGGGACAAATTGCGGCCGGCGATTGATCAGTAGCTGAGAAACCCACTGGATTGATTCGTCATACATGATGCCAGTTGATCTGTGGGACGATGGACAAATTAAATCCAATCCTTGGAGGCTCAACGTTGATACGTTGTAGACTGTTGTTGTAAATTTGTCTCATTTGCCACAACCTTCATACTGACTGTATGAAGGTTGGACCAACCTTCATACAGTCAGGTTGTGGTTAAACCAAGAAGCACACTACACTTTACTGCCCCCTAGTGGCCGGAGTTGTGACAGATTAAGCCTTACTTAGCCATTTTGCAGACTAAATACCCGTTTTAATCCATTATATCTGCTACATTTACCAGGAGAAAATGCATACAGCCTCCAAGTTTCCTTCCAGCGTTTTGTAAAAGACAAAACGTACAGGTGATTAAAGACTAACTTGATCAGTTGGTCTTTAATCACTTGGGAAGAGTCCAGTCCTGACTCTGGGTTTCTGGGTGTTTATATTCCCATAACTTTACAGGAGCCAATATTTTAATGCTGGTTGAGGTGATGAATCTGGGATGAATCCTGAGTTTTCTGGTTCTTTCAGGATGTTCATTTAATAAACAGACTACAGAATATTTGTTTTAAGATGACCATTTGTAGCATATATTAAGCTAGCTATGTGTATTCGGGAGGGAAAGGGATTGTCTGGGCGTTTATCTTTTCTCCACATAGTCTCAGTTTTCCTTTTTTTAAGCATTTGCTGCCTTTCCTTTCCTCTTTGAGGTCCACCATCAGTCCGGCTTCACTTCACAGACCAAAGCAGACACAGGAATTGCAGCAGCAGAGAGTGTGTTTGACAGCTCCCTGTACAAATATGATCCAGATTGGTTTTCTTTGATAGCTACCTGTCTGCTCTGTCATTCCTCCCCGTTTCGTCTGCACAGCTGCGTGGGTGTGGAAGCATACGAGGCACTACTGTAAATTCACCGCAGTGTTTGTCACAGTGCGTTACTCACTCACATGCAGCCTCTGACAGCCATTATATTTTTTAATTTGTCATTTTGTGTGCGTGTGTCTCACCGTGCTGGAGTTGTCAGGCTGGTTTCAAACAAACCGTGCGTTTGTACGCGAGCTGCTCTGTGTGACGCTGATTAAAAGTGAGAGCTTTTTGATTGCCTCGACCCTCCATGGGATTATTAGCATATAACACACAAGCGTGCACGAGCACGCACGCCGGAGTAATTGAGGATTTCTCCTCCACATTACATGTAACAGGATCCAACCCAGGAGCTCGGTGCTGAGCTAACAAACTAACACTTCACCTTCGTATTTAAATGCATGCAGATGAGGCAGAATGGAGGATGAATGAGCTGGTTTGTGCTTGGAGGCTGCTCTCTGCAATCTCCCAGTAAAACCTGCAGCTAACTGGGATTTTAAACAGCCTCAGTTTGTTTCATTTGATCGTTTTCAAGCAGAAAGAAAGATCAGATATCACAGAAAAAACAGCCAATTCTCGGCGTTTTTTCCAAAGGGACTGGGAGCCGATCCATCCTCGTCTCTGGGCGGATCGGTTGGCTCGCCGCTCGCCTGATCTGACGGCAGAACGTTTAGACAGACGCGCAAAGGCAGAGATGTTATCTAACACTGAGTGTGATAGTTTTGTTTGGAGCTTTTCACCATCCCTCTCTAAATCACATCAAGGAGAGGACAGAGACACAAAGGAAGTTAAATATGTCAAATGAAGAACTCACAGCACTTTATAAATTACAAGGAAGGTCGAGTTGACATATTAAATTTCAGCTAAAAGGTATAATAGTAATTTTCACGTCTTCCAAAGCTACTTCCCCTTTCTCAAAGTTTCTGGCATCAGTTAGTGGTTCCCGATGTTGAAGTTGTCTATTTTTCAGTAGCTGAATCTAATCAATGGTCCATTACTGAATCTGAATCTGCAGAATTTGAAGGCAAATCCTCAAAATGGTTAAACTATAGGCTGTTTTTACAACTGATAGTCCATAAGATTCGGTTTGATTGAGATTTTCTTTCTCTCTCCTCAGAGTCAAACCAACCAAACCCTAACCTGTTCCCCTCCTCGCCTGTGGGGGCGCTGCACCAAGAACTGCTACAGGAAATGACACAAAAACCTCTTCAGATACTGAGCTCAACTTCCGCAACAAAAATGGAGGCGTCAGATTTTAGTGGATGGAGGATTTCTTGTTCGTCTTTGTAAAAGACAAGTCGTTTCTCCCACTAGCACTAGGCTAGCACATTTGCTTTGGTTGTATTTACCCAGAATGCCTTGCACCGTAGTCTGCTTCCTGCTTTTGGAGCGATCTCCGGGCCGCTTGGCGTTCACATATACATTTGAACCGAGCCAGAGTTCACTTCACCGAACTCAGACTGAGGTTTGTCGGCGGAACAAAGTTCGATTTTTTGGTCCAATTACATATTCACACCTCCCAAGAAGAACTGGACCTTCAGTGTTTCCCAACCCTGATCCTCAAGGTTCACTGACCTGCATGTTGCAGATGTTCCCCTGCTTTAACACAACCCTTCAGATGATTGAAACCTCTTAATCAGCCATCAATTGAAATCATGCCTGAAACCTGCAGGGCAGACGCTGGTGTAGAAAAATGAGCTGGAGTCGTTTTCCTAGACTGACTGCGTCAGGTGTGCGAACACGCTAAGCATGTCAGCCGAGTCCTTAGAAAGGTTATACCCAATGGGGAAACCACCGATCCTCCAATGGAGGAAGTTTGAGAAAACTTAGACGAATAAAAAAGATGTGATGCTAGAGGAATGATTAAGAGCCACTTACTGCAGAATAAAAAAGATCAAATTTGTGTCAAAAAAAAAAACTAAATTTATCCACAATGAACAGCAGCACTTTTGGAGAGAACCAAACACAACCAACTGTTAAGCAGGTAGAATCTGTGTATCAAAGTACTGCAGGAAATTCCAGTTAATCTGATCGTCTCAAACAACAGCAATTCTACAAAGGGATGGCCTAATCAAAGTCCAGATAAGAACCTGATTTCATTGTTGAAGAGTCATAAATCCAGGAGAGTTAATGGTGCTGATGTTGAGCCAAGAGTTCCTGAGCCGTTTCCTCTGAGATTAGGTTTCTTCCTGCTAATCGGAGGCGATTCTTGAAACTTTTCTCAGCCGGCGTTTGGTTTCCTGTCTCTGCTGCTCTCAGTGAAGGAGACAAGCAGTTTGTTCATTATTCTAATGTCCTCCTAATGGCTGCATGGTTAATGCATCACCATCTGGCACCAGCACACACTCACCGCTGTGATAATGCAGAATGTACCGACAACACACCGCTTGTTGTAATGAGACGACACAAAACCAAGGGCAAAGCATGATGGGTAAATTGGCGAGCTGGCTTTAATTGGGCTTCTTGTCGCTGTGGAAACGACTCGGCTCAAGTGTTTGTCCTGACACGCAGCTTTTAGCTGGAAGGATGGATGCTCAGGGGGAACGGCTCACATGCGTCGGAGGAAATGTGATGTCAAGTTGCCAGATAGTAAATAAAAAAGCGGTGGGTTGCCAGGTCATCAGTAAAACTCTTCCCTGCAAATTGGGTTGTAAGTCAGCGCAGTGAATCATGTCAGGCTCGTGTGAGTGTATCTGAGTGTGTGTCGCGCTCAGACAGCAGCACTTGAACCAAATTGTCCCCTCGGTACCCACAATGCATCTGGAGCTTGGCAGGAGTGTCTGAGTGGCTGTCTGTATGATTAAACCTTACGATGCCTCCGTGTAACACACAGCTGCCTTGCTGTGACCCCGGTGTCGTTCCTATGGCAACCAGCAGAGGAAGAGGTCTGAGGAGATACAGCACCAAACTCACCAGAAGACGGCCGAAGCGGCGCTGGAAACACGATGCTCAGAAAGTTATCCGGACCGGAGAGAACCTGGTAACAAAGTTCTCCACTCCAACAGAACCAAACCAACTCCAGAACTGTAAAACATTGACCTATTACGCATCAGGTCAAGATCATCATGAAACTAAATGGCTCCAGAATTAACACCTTCAAGCTGAACTGCAAGTTGCAGCTCCAAACATGGACAAATCAAAAGTCTTCTGGTGGGTTTGAACGACTCAACATGAGACCAGTTCAGTCTGCTTTAATCCAACTCCAGTCCGTTTGCCGAGAAAGTCCAGTTCATTTGGTGAGCTGTGAACTCTGGTCTGCCTACAAGCCGGTCTCAGTTCGGTTGAAGTGAACTCTGGTTCGGTTTGAATACATATGTGAACACTAAGCAAACCAGAGACTGCTCAAAAAGCAGGAAGTGGACTACAATGCAGAGCATTCTGGGTAAATACAACCAAAACAAACATGCTAGCCTAGTGCTAGCAGGAGAAATGCTTCATTGTCTTTTATCAAAGAGAGAAAAATCCACAGCAGCTGGAAACGCAACAAATGATGACAATTTGGTTCCCAGTCAACCAGAGTCTACTGGACTGAAACGCTCCACTCTTTCACGTTACCCAGAGTTTTTCCTTACTGATGGCAAAGAGTTTCAGACGTGAATCTTCTTACATATCAACGTTTAATCGTGACTGAAACAAACTGCATTATTTTGTAATATAAAAGGTTTCTAAAACATGTCACCAGAACTGGTTTTGGACCTGAAGAGTCAATACAATAATGAGCATCTGGAATGTTTTTCATTATAGTGTAAAATCCAGATCCAAACCCAGACGATAATTCTGATGAAAAGTTGTCACATTTCCAAACAGTTTGTAAACTAAATACATAAAGTTGAGGTTCCAACTTGCTGCAAGACATTTAACTAAGTAAAATCCAAACCCAAAAGCTCACCAGTCAACTTCTCTACATTTAAGAAGAAAACTGTTTGATGTGGCTACGCTGACTTTAAGAGAAACCTTCCTGAAGGGAAAAAAAACGATGAAATTTGGCGTAACTTTGCAACGGTTTATTATCCGGCATCGATTTGTGAACCAGTGGAAGTGACTGTGAGCTTCCTGCGGCTGCTTTCTGCTGCTTTATTAAATCCCTGCAGCGCTCTGAAGGCTGTGGGAGTCACGCATTAATAAATCTGCACAATCTGATTTAGAGGATGCAGTCAGATTGCAGAGACATTATGCACAACTGTCCTTGTTTTAATTAACTTACAGGCAAATGAGAGCAAGCTGCTCCTCATGCAGCAGTTTGTTCAGCGCTGAAACAAGATGCAGCAGACTAATTACCAGATCACCTGACCGCTGACGCACTTCCACCCCCAAACTTTTAAAATATGCTCTGCTAAAGACCACTTCTGTTTCCTGGCATAACAGGAGACATTTTAAACCACTTTAACTTCGAGGTGGATGATATAGTTGAAAAACTTATAATTGTTTCTGTCAATATTGATAATTATTGATGAGTTTTTTGTTTAAAATATTTGAAATATGGCCAAACTGTCGTGATCTTTCCTGTTTTATCTACACTTTTTACTCCCTGTCGGCTCTTTTTTATCTCGAAGCCGTTATGAGGCAAAACCTTAAACTGCTGCTGCGCCAGTTACTGAACAGGTTGTTGCTAGGCAACCAAAGTTGGGGTGGGGGGGACTCAAACTGCTAGTTACCCCGCAGGTTGTTGCTAGGCAACCAAAGATTGAGCGAGTTAGTTGAGGCCACTAAATTACTGAAGTTGAACAGCAATTTGTAGGCAGAGAACTGCACAAGATCAAGGTGCAGCTGGACGGCCAGGAGAGTGGCCTGCAGACGGTGTGATGACGGGACTCACAGCGGCGCTACAGACTCCGCCATGTTGGATATTTATAGAGCTGGGCCTCAGACTGCCAAGTTCTTCTAAAGGGGAACCATTTGGAAATCCTGGCCCGATCTGCAGACCTGTTGAGGTCAAAACTATAAAAAGTTTACAGACAACAAAAAGGGCTATTCCGTACCAAAATGCACTTTGCCTCTGATTTACAACGATAGCTTCATTTGGAAATGAGCAACTTCCTGTTTTATTTTCTTTTTAAGCTGAACTGCAAGTTGCAGCTCCAAACATGGACAAATCAAAAGTCTTCTGGTGGGTTTGAACCCACCAGAAGATCTCTGCCTACATCTCCCAGAATGCTGTGTGGTTCTGGATTGAAGTTCGATGAATATTAAATAGGTGTGAATGCTAATCAAACTGTGATGCAGCCCAGTTCGGTTAAAGTGAATTGTGGTTGGGTTTGAATGCATATTTAAATGCTAAGCGGACTGGAAACCGCTCCAAAAGCAGGAAGTGGACTACAGTGCAAGGCATTCTGGGTAAATACAACCAAAAGAAACATGCTAGTCTATCACCAGCCGGAGAAATAGTTCTTTAACCAAAGACAAACCCAGCTGCATGTCCCTTGCGAAGTTTAGTTTTTTCCACATTAGCAGAATATATGTACAATTCTGCAGTTGCAATGTTTCCATTAAAAAAGAAACTTAATTAAAATCACCTCTTAAAAACGATCCATGTCATCATCATCCTGCTGCTCCTCGTCTTCTGGTTTTCCACCAGTAGTAACATCTGGTTGTTGAAGCTAAAACTGTCCATACAGCTGAAAAACCACCTGATCCTAAAAACTAACTACATTTTCAAAATTGTTGTGTTTCCATTAAATACATTTATTTTCCTAATTCCAATTTGTGCAATTACATGGTCAGTGGAAACGCAGCTAGAGAAATCCTCCAACCGCTAAAATCTGATGTCACTCCATTTTTCTACATTTCATGAGGAAGGAGCTCAGTGTCTTCAGTGGTTCTTGGTGCAGCGCCCCCAGAGGCCCGGAGGGGAACAGGTTGCTCAAAGGTTCAGTTTTAGTTTCACCAGACTGCAGCTCTTTGTCAAGCGGACGTTTTATTTTGCTCTTTAAGTAATGACTTCTTCTTCTCTGGGTAGTTTTGGTGCAGAACATGATTCAAAGCACATAACCGTCATTTTTCTTTTGTTCTAAGGTGAATTTGCAGAATTCACATCATCATGATGTTCAGATTTCAAACTAAATGTTCAAAGAGATTAATGATTTAGAAACTGGACCAAGTTTTTTCCTTAAAAGCTTTTTATTTTTCTATGATGTCACAACGAAGCGGTCCTCCATTTACATCATGACATCATCCTCACTGTTTCAAAGGCATGTTTAGTCAAAGCTGTTGTTTTTCTGTGTAAATAATTGAAGTCCAGCTGCTGTCAGTGTTCTGGGAATCCTGCAGCTGATCCAAATGTCTGTTATATGTACACATGTAACTGCACCGGTCGCCTCATGTTCAAGTCTCGACTCAAACATGTCTGATGGTTAACTCCACTTCCCCGAGGCCGGACCATCTGCTCTAACGGAGCATCAGGAATCTGCTTTTTCTGCTGATTCCTTTGAGGTTTTGCAGAAAATCTCCTCACTGACGGATAAACTGGAGTGGAAATTTGCTGACTCAGATGCTGCAGCTCTCACATCCTCCTTATTGTCCGTTTGCCTCCTTATTATCTGAATCTTTCCTGTTTTAATGGACAGAAAAAACTTTACTGCAATCCTGGGAGCAAAACTAATCTTTTCAATACATTTTTATGATAAGAACAGGAAATTAAAGAGACTGTAAATCACAAGGTCAGGCTGTCGCTCTGTTTTATGGGGATGATGATGTTTAAATTCTGTGGATGCACCATTATACTGGAGACCATGCAGTGGTTACCTTTATGGGTAATAATAAACAACACTAAAATATCTACAGTTGAGTTCAATTGATCCAGAGAAAGAATCCTTGAGCTGCTTTTCTGTTACAAATGAACGTTAAAATGTCGATGCTCCACTAACAGCTGCTGTGTTTCTATTAAATAAGAAAAACAATGAAACTCTTCAAATGTGAAAGTTTATCATCCTCCATCTACTTCCTGTCAATTACTCACACAAAACAAACACATTCTTGCTAAAAAGTTACTGATGAGTCAGTTTTGTCTGATTTTAAGTATAATGAGATATTTGCATTTCAAACTAGATTTTGTGTTTTTGCAGTGCAATAGTCAGACATGGTTCTGTCTGTTCAGTCATGCAGAGTGAGAGGAAGTGTGTGTGTGTGTTTGTGTGTGTTGGGGTGTGTGTGTGTGTT
>CAEFZX010032303.1:0-91612 GCA_903066825.1 Alfaro cultratus
TCTCTATATCGATCTATATATATATATATATATATATATATATATATATATATATATGTATATATATGTATATATATGTATATGTATGTTTCTAAAAGTTCTCCATTTGTGTTGCTTCTTGTGTTGTATTGAAACTTTCCAGAAACTTTGTGTATAGTGTTCATCACATTCTTAATATGACATGTTTTTAACTATATAAATTGTAATGTGAGTTATCTTGAATATAATATTTAAATCATCCAACTGTTGCTGGTTTCTGTCAACCAGAAACCAAGAATTTCACTTAAACCTGAAATACACATTTGCATGTAAGAGCTTGCTGAGTTCAACCATTTCTGTAAAATTGAAACAAAGACATTGAATGGAGCCTCAGAGTATCTGTAGTACTTATTTATTCTGGAAACAGTCACAGAGGACGTGGCTTGGAAGTGAAACACATCGTCGACATGTCTTTAATTGTCACTGAAAATAGGGCTTTTTTTAAAATTTTTTATCTGGGTTGAGATTGTCACATTTTCCACAGTTGTTAATCACAAAATTGAGGCTGATAAGAGAAACAGACGGCTTAACTGTGAAGTACATTTTCCCAGAGGCACCATCCTCACTCATGCTGTCCCAGGGAAGCTAAATGGACGCCGTTGTTTTATTGACTAATCGGGTTTAAATTAAAAAGCAGCTTTTCTGCCCCTGTGGATGGGGGACGGCGCTTCTGTGTGCAAGCACAAGCTGTGAAATATACTGCTGCAAGGAGGCTGCTGTAGTCACGACATAAATACTTGACTGGATCCACACTGCTTCTTCATGCACAGTTGATTTTCTTTATATTTTTTTAAAACTACCAATAATTACATAAGTAAAAGAAAAAGAAAAAAAAAAAGAAAGTAAAAGAAGATCACATTTTGTTGCAAATTAGGCAAACTTACCTCAGGCTTTTCATCTAAAGTGGAAGAAGAAAAAGTCCAAAGCTATTAAGGACATCCAGGAGGCACACATTTCTGGTGATAGCTTCATTTTTTTACATCTCCAAATGATTTCCTGAAGCCAGATGCAAAGCCCGTACTCATTTCTCATGGAAAACTTACATACTTTGACATACTTGTATAGAAGGCATAAAAAGAAGGATAGTAGGAAAGAGAAAATGAAAGAACAGCAAAGAACACAAAGAAGGAATGAAGGAGAAACGCAAGGATGGAAGGACATAAGGAAGGACTCAAAGCAGAAAGTTTACAATGAAGGATACAAGAAGGAAGATATATCAAAAAAAGGAAGGAAGGGCAGAAGAAAGAAAACGAGAGACACATGAAGGGAGGACAGAAGGACTGAAGGAGACAACACAATAATTAGGCAATATTATGAGGGAACAAGTCTGTACATACAAATATATTTCCAAACTCTTCAGGCCTGGAAAATACTAAAATCAAATTCCAGATTTTCCCCGACTCCTACGGAGACGCTGGACCAAAGTCAGTTATCATGTTGGCTTTCTTTGAACATGTCCAACAAAACATTTCAAAGTCTGTAAAAAAAACAAAAACAATATCCTCCTGCTGAACCGTATCAGGTTCATTTTCTGCAACAGTAATATCCCTGACTGAATCTACCTTCTCAGGGAGTGAATGGCATTTGGAGCTGATGCAAAAGGGCGAAAAAGAGGAAGAGGAAATGAAAAGCGCCGGCGAGACAGTGGAGGATGGAAGGTGCAGAGTTTACCCTGATAGCACCATCTGTTTGGTACTTAGATGTGGGAACTGATGGCTGGACAGATGCACAGACCGGGCCTGAGTGACAAGACAGTAACATGAGATGAAGAAGAGACGCTGCCTTTCTGTAGGTTAACTTTGCTCTCCTCAAACGGTAACATCAACATTCCTCACAATACCTCCATCTGCTGCTATTTTTCTCTAGAAATATAGACATTTGTTTTTACAGTAAGGAGAACTTTTTAATGCAGAATTATGTAGTGGTTTGTACACAGCTGGACGGTATTTTGTGTTGCAAGTCACTCCAATGACTAATTTAGAGATATTATCTGGGTTCTTACTGTCAGTTTCAGCTTACATTAAAAGATATTAAACTGGGGCAGAGCGGAAGACTAGATTTTGGATACGGTTTACTCAAACCAGCAAAGCCACAAACATGTCTGGGTTTTATTCGCTTAAGCAATCTAACTAAAAGTGACCCATAACCTTTGGATTTCTCCTAATTTTGTCATATTACAAGTTAAAGCTTCAATGTATTTTATGTGCAGACCAGAACTGTTTTTGTACCAACAAAAATCTGAAAAGTGTGGTGTGCATTTGTCAATACATTGGAGAACTGTATGCCACAGGAAAACTGCTCACATTCTTTCAGAGTGGATGCAGGTGTGTGGACAGCAGTTTTCAAATCTTGCCACAGATTCTGTTATGAATTTAGATTTGGACTTTGATTGGACCATTTTTTAACACATGATTAAAATGTATGAATGTTACTTCTTCCTCCTGAAAAATTAACCTCCATCCCATTCCTGAGTCTTTTGGGCATTCCATCAGAGTTTCTTCCAGTAATGCTCTCATGTTTAGCTACATCCGTCTTCCCGTCACAAGATATAACTATATATCTTAGTTTCACGTCACAATTTGGTTGTTTTGTACTTTATGTAACTTTTTAGCACTTCAGATCACAGCATTATGCATTGTAGTACATTGTTTTTTATACCTTTAAATAAAAACAGTTATAATACTTTTCGATTTTTATTAATGTAGGGCCTGGGAAGACAAATGTAAAACAAGCAAAAATCAAATAAATCAGAAATTTTTTTTGTCTGATCCTAAAAGACAAGAATACTGATTATGTCTGTCCTCTATAGGCACTCACTTTGTTTATGTAAAACTTCTGGATAAGTGAACAAGATAAATTTAGGGCAAATTTTTTATGGAAAAAATGCATTTATTTAATCAAGCTGCTTCTGTGAATAGAGGTGTTGCGATATTTATTTGGCTTTTCATCTGAGAGTCATTTTTATAGACAGTTCACTTCAGGCCAAGCAATTTAAGGAACAGTGCAAAGATTTCATCGTCCCATTTCAGCTTAATCTCCACTCCTTAAATAGGCTCCAAATGCATCGTACTTCTACTCATTACCCTGATATCGTCAAACTATTTATTTAGCATTTATCTTGTTTTTTTGTTTTTTTTTACTCAAAAGTACAAATAAACAATTGTGTTAAATCAAAAACTCTTGATTTATTTAGAAAATATTTGTGTATGATTTGTAATTGTCTGTTTTAACCAAATATCTACATAAAGAAACAACTTCCTTATATTAATGTATTTAACTATCAT
The DNA here is from genome assembly GCA_903066825.1 of Alfaro cultratus. Lineage (NCBI taxonomy): Eukaryota > Metazoa > Chordata > Actinopteri > Cyprinodontiformes > Poeciliidae > Alfaro > Alfaro cultratus. Next base: position 3,324 of record CAEFZX010032303.1, read on the forward strand.
TTTACCAGCAAGTCGCTTGAGATAAATGGGTTTATTTCGAGGAAGACATAATATTTGATTAAGTTCCCATTTTATTTTAGAATGATGTGTAAAACATTAGTAAAGCACCAATCAAGTGACTGAAAAGATATTTTCTATTCGCTAAAAGCAGCTAAACAGATTTCTAAGCTCTACAGATACATGAGCAGCATCTTGTTTGAAGCATTTTGTTGTAAAAATCACACATTCCTTCATTTTTTAAAAGCATTACCTTTATCAAGGACTTGAGTCGCCGTGTTTCTTTTTACCAGGAGTGTTCATTTCCATTAAATACATCTAAAATCCAAAGAGAAATGTCATAGAGGGTGCGCTTGGAGAAAGTCTGATGACGCAGACATTTTAATCCACCCTGCAGCTGACTGACCTCAAAAGCCAAGTTGTCATACTTCACTAATTCAACATAGAACATGTGGAAATGTTTCATAAGGATGCGTTTGAAGGGAGTTTTTAGTTGCTGAATGGAGAACTTGTTAGTGCCAAAAATTCATACTTGTACAACAATTAATTAAAATCCATCTTAAATAGGCCAAAAAAAGGTTTTTTGTTTTGTGTTTTCTGACTCATTTTTAGTCCTAATTAAACACTTTGGTCTGCCTCTTTGACCCAGTTACTTCTGATTTAGCTTTCCAGATGCCAGAGCATTTATTTTTATATTTTGTTCACCAAAAAAGGCTCATTTTATGAGGTCAGCCATCTTTTTTATCTACATGAGACTTTTCCCTGTAGGATTTCTATTTAAGTCTGGGCCTCTGTTGGAAGCAAACAGTTTGATGACATTTACTGGTTTCCTTTAACTCCTCCATTTATTATTAATTAAATCCAATAGTTTTGAACCACAACTTGAATAAATGTGTCTTTTGTTTTTATTGATATTGTTGGTGCTCGTTGTTATGAAAAGTGACTTTTTAAATTGGTTGCAACTTAATTGAACTGAGCTGTACTGATCTGAAATATAGTAAAGCAAACTGAGCTGGAAGGGATTTACCGAATCTTAAATTAAACTAAAGAAAATTAAAACTAAGTTAAGCTGACATGAATTGAATTTAATTTAATTTAGAAGAATTTAATTAAACTGAATTGTAGTTAACTGAATCTTAAATTTGATGGATGGATTTTTTTGTTTTGATTTGTAGATTTATTTTGCCCTTATTGATATGATTTTATGTGCTGAAATTGTAATTTGTATGTTTTAACTAGGTGAAAACTTTGGTTTGGTTGACTTTGGTGAAAAAATGGCAGCCTGTCTCTGGACAAAATGAAGAGCCCACTGCACTGAACCTCCTGGTTATTCCACCAAATATTTATTTCTGAACTCTTCCTGAGTTAAAACATTTGTATTGTTGTTTCTAAATGAATATGAACTTGTCTTTGTTGCATTATTTGAGGTCTGAAAGCACTGCAACTTTTTTAGTAATTTGACCGTTTCTGATTTTCTGCAAATAAATACTACATTTTTGCTTGGAATTTCAGAGACATGTTGATTTTACTCAAAAATACACCTATGAAGAGTCAAATCAGAGAAACTGATGTGCTCTCTTAATTTTTTCCTTAGCTGTATATTACAAACATTTCACTACCCTTTTGGCACATTTAAGAAAACCACCACACACTTCACCACTGCTTATCTGCAGTTTCCCACGGCGTCACTATCACTGTCACATGACCAGCATCCTCCTCTCCTTCACCAGAAACAAGATGGCAGTGAGTTTCATTTATATGACTGATACTGTATGTTATGCATCCCCGACCTTAACCGAACTGACCAGACTGAACAACATTAAACTAAGCTATGCTGAAGTTGAATTGTACTAAACTAATGAATTCACTGGGCTGATTGAACCGAATTATTTTTATCTGATTTTATGAAGTCAAGTTTTCCACCGAAGAAATGGAAACTCTGTTGGCATTTGTTGCTTTGTATTATTTAATTTCAGAAATATACCTCTATTGCTTGCCAAATATTTGACCAAAGATAATAAGAGAACAAAAACACCGTCCATGTTTCTGGAAGAGCTTATAGATCTCCAGTAAAGAAGCCCTTGTTGCTTGTTTGTCCGGGACTCCCTGCCTGCAGGGCTTTGAGCCTGCTAATGGAAGTGACAGTGGGGGAAGTCGAGCTGCTGGCAAACGGCCAGATAAGTTTAATTTTTTATAGCCGGACTGCAGTGGCTTCTCCTCCTGTCCTGGAGAGTGCAGTAAATGTTGCCTTTTCCCTTCAGGATGAGGGATGATGTATCTGACCAGGGAGACTGTTAACCAGTAAAACCTCCAGTCGAGTTCATACCATCAGCTGAGCAAAGCAAAGTGTTATGCATTGTGGTTTAACTGCAGGAAAGTAAGACTGTATGTATGAACAAATACGATTGGCGCTGTGGCTCATTTTCACTAATATTTCTGACTTTTCTGTTCTGACTGCAAAATGTGTTATTTTTAATTCTGCAATTCAAGTTGGTGTAAACCAGTGCTTCTCAATTCCAGTCCTCAGGCCCCCCCTGCTCTGCATGTTTTAGATATGCCTCTATACCAGAACTGCTGATCCAAATGATTGCATGACGTCTTCTGCAGCCGTCAAGTACAGCAGAAGCCTGTTAATCACCCACAGATTCAATCCAGGTGTAGCAGAAAGGAAACACCTAAAACCTGCAGGGCAGAGGGGCCTGAGGACTGGAATTGAGAAACACTGGTGTAAACTAAGTTTGCTAAAAGATAAATCAATAATTAGTAATTCCCTAGTAGAAAAAACTGAAATGACTTAAGATTTCTTCAATCAGTTTAATAATAAATAAGTAGAAGGACAAGCGGCGGGCAAGCAGAAATGGACAGACTTTACAAGAAGCTGTTAAATATTATTGATTTGAACTTTAAAGAGACACGACTGCAGGGAGACACATTGACTGTCTGGCTGCTCTCCCTCCTTCCCCACCTGACTCCACAAATAGAGCCTTGTTCCTAAAGATTACATAAGGAATCCCTGAGCAGACGGGTGAGGTCAGATCACAGGGTGTTTGTGACAACTCCGAGCAGAGCGCTGTCTTAAGACGGGACGTTCCTGGACCCAGTGGATTGCATTGTTTTCCACACAGAGCCGCCTTACATTAAGCTCGTGTCAGCTATCGATTCAGGAAGCCGGGGAACAACAGAAGAAGTATTCTTCCTCCTCCCGCATCTCATCTGTATGCTCCGAGGAGCCGCGGCTCTTAAAGCACCGTCTTCGCTCCGTGACTCGGCACTGCTAAAGCAAACCGAAACGTCTGGAGTTTTTATCTCCTGTGTATTCCCATCTGCCAAACAACAAGGCTTTGCATTTCCTTCTATCTTAATAAGGCTTAAAAGTGATGTAAAACACACACTAGAAAGTCACATAATGCTTTCCAAAGGTCTTCTAAGACATTAAGTTACTGATTAATTTCCTTTAATAGAAACATTTTCAGTCATAAGTATTTATAATTAACTGAATCTAATAGTTTTGTATAGAATAGAATAGAATAGAATTACTTTATTCATCCCAGCAGGGAAATTACTTCGCAGTTACAGCATAGAGACAAAATACAGTAAGAACTACCACAAGTAGTAGTTGTAGCTAAAATAAAATAAATACAATATAAATGCTATAATTATAAATTGTAAAGTGCAGTAATATAAAATGCAACTTAAAAGCAGTCCTTACAATGATTCAAGAGCAGATATGTATATACAATATATAAACCGCAATGTGCCACAGTGCAGTTATGCAAATTGCATTGGTTAATACAGGACAATAATTTAGTATTGCATAAAAATTCATTTTAATGTAATTCTGACTGGACTTAGATGAATAAAAGAGATATTTATATATTTTGTATTATATAACTTAATTACATTGAGTGAAACTAAACCGGATTTACCAAATTAAAGTGGACTGAACACTTTGAATTGAATTGGACAAAGTTTAAGCAAACTAAGTTTAAATCAACTCAACTGAACTAAAATGAACTGAATTGTTTTTAGTAGATTAACTTGAACTGAAATGAATAGAATTAAATTGAACTGAATTTATTACAATTAGTGCCAAACTGAACTGAATTGGATACGATTAAGCAAAGCAAAACAGATTCATTTATTGTCACGTAATTGAATGAAACTGTATTAAAATCTGAGCTGAACTTGACACAGTTTATTTTTTTAAGTTTTGTTTTGTTTTGATTTCCAAATAAATTTTATGAGGCAATATATCTGCTCAGCATGAGTCTTTATCCTGTGGATTTTCTATTTACTTTTGAGGCTGTGTTAGTATTCCCAGCGCTGCCCTGGCAGTAGCGGCATGTGTGTGTGTTTTTCCACCAGCTGCTAGAAATGATGGTGTAATTCACCTAGACTCGTTTCTTCCTCTGTTATATTTGTACCTGGAAGTCAGATTTTGTTCTAACATCGGAAAATCAAAGACAAATGTCTCCTAAAATGGGAATTCTTGGAAAATCAGGGGCTCTACTGCATCCCAATAACTTGAAGGTTGCAACTCCACAAACTAACTATGTTCCAGGGGCGGGAAACATCAGCGACCTTTCAGCAATTATTCACAATACAAGTCATAATGAGTAAATCTTTCATTGCACGATATACTGTCACTAAAGGGTGAAATGCATTCTTGGTTTGATGGATAGAAATTGAGGGAGGTGCAAATAAGCTGTTAATTACTGCAGTCATCTACAGGGTTTTAGTAGAAAACACAGAGCTCAGCCATAACAACCAAGAGCATTTCACACATTTTCAAACACCTGTTAAAGTGTCAGAGCCAACATGGTGAATATAATATAATCATTAGTGAATATCAGCACAAATGATATTATAAATATAATACCTTTATATAGTTCTTCTATACTCTTGCATAGTGAAAGTTGGCATGTTTGATTTGTCCAAACGACTCCAGCTTTGCAGGGGTCACATGTAAAAACTGTTTTAATGTCTCACATCGATGATAAAGTCAGAGAAATATGTACTCTCCAGTGAAAACACATGACTTCAATTTTTAATTCCAGCTCTTACATCATGCAAAGTTCCTGAAGAGGAGTACAGAAGTGTGTGACAAAGAATTGCATCAACACAAATTGAAACATAGCCAGAGTTTCAATTTGTGCAAGTCTTCCACAGTTAAAAATCGTGATTAGATTGAGTCAAAACAGTGCATGCTATTGACTGCAACGTAAGCAGAATGTGAGGATACATGTTCCTCATTAGTGAGCGTGTTATATGTGTGTTTACCCTCGGCAGGCGGGGGCGTCGTCCATGTGGGCGTCATGCTGCGGGCTGCTGAACGAGGTGATGGGCACGGGAACAGTGCGGACACCGCAGCCTGGCTTCGGAGCAGGGGCAGGGCCCTTCCGCTTTGCCCCCAGCGCAGGGTACTCGACCTACCCCCCCACCAGCTCAGGGAGCGCCGGGCAGCTCTGCAAGGCCTGCGGCTTGGCCTTCTCCGTCTTCAGACGCAAGGTAAACACAGGCAGAAAACAAGAACATTTTCTCCTCACCACAGAAATCTGTGAATCTCCATATCTGGTTCACCTTCATTGTTTTGCTCTAATGCCACTCTTTTAAGATTAATGTTCAGTCTTCTTTTTATGTTGACTACATGCTGCTTTTTAAATGGAGTTTAATGATGCATTCAAGGAACACATTCTTAATTACTGAGTCTTTGTTCAATCGTGCAAACTCATATAAAATACCTTAATAGAACTTTTCAGTCAAATTCCTAATCAAATACTCTGATCTCAGGATTATTTTTATTTAAAAATAGTGCAAACTAACAGTAAGAGTTGAAACTTTTCCAGTCTTGCTTTTGTAGGATTTACCTACTTTTTCTGAAATGTTTTTTTTTCGTGATATTTTGCTCCACCTGGGTGTCACAAAATGCACAAACTTGGAGTCAAACTTGAATGACAGTCTGATACTTATCCCTTAATCTGATCTTTATATATAAATGTTGGGTTTGACATACGTGATACTCTGCAGAGTCACGGTAATCTTGACATTTCCAGTCTTCCTGTCCAACCCGGAGTTTTGTAGCTGAATAGATTTGTCTGGCAGTCGGAGACATTGATAAAAACTCTGCTTCAGATCGCACTTTCATCCTCCACACACAGCCAGTTGCCTTCCCTCCGACGGCGGGTCGACTCAGCGTTTGAGTGTCAGCGTGGTATTTTCGTGGCGTGGAAAAAGTCCCGCTGGGGGATAAGCTTGCAGCCGATTGAAGAAAGCCGTCTGTTACGCTGGAAATGTGCTCCTGGTGGATCCGGAGCTCAGTTGTGCTTGAGCGATAAGAAAATGTTTACCGCCATGGCTGACCTGCTTTTCTGTTCATTTGAAGTGTCAATCTACTCTGTCGCTCCGTATCAATGATAAATGTCAAACATCGCCAGAAGCTACAAACGGTTTGTCTCACTTTTCTTTGCTCTCACCAAGAAAATGGCTGGATTAAGGTTGGACTTTTTGCTGCTGGTTCACAGGAAACAACGAATAAGTAAAATAGATACTGAAATCTCCATAAACAAAACTGTCCTTCAAAATAGAGGCTGGTTGAGACCAAAACACCAGACTGAACTATTTTTCATCCAGTCTTTGTAGAAAAAGAGAGACATACGAGAAAAATAAACAATCAAGTAAATGAAAATTATCAAGTTCATTTTAATTTATTGTGCGATTAATTGATTATCACAACCCACTTTTGTCTGGATATGCAAAGCTGCTAGAAACATACACTAAAAGACATTACGCAAAAAATGATTTAACAAATAATTGACTCGGGGGGACAGAATGCTACACTTCTCCCAATAAAATCTAGAAGCCATCAATCATTTTCTTTCCATTCTGTAATTATGCTGTTTGGAAGTTATAAAATGAAAAGGTTCTAGGTACTTGAGCTCATGTTTTATTTATCAAAGCATCAGCTCACATGAGTACAAACAGTTCAGCTGCTCCATTTGTCTGTCAGACTTGAATAAAACAAATAGTTTTGTTTGTAAAAAGACTGCTTCGTGCACAATAAAGAGAATAGCTGATCTGATGTGCGTCTTTTTCATGTCTCCCTGCAGCACATCTGCTGTGACTGTAAGAAGAGTTTCTGTGCCCTTTGCTCGGTGCTGCAGGAAAACCTGCGCTGCTGCACGACCTGCCACCTGCTGCGCGGCACGGCCTTCCAGCGACCGCGCCTCATGCAGCTGCGGGTCAAAGACCTGCGGCAGTACCTGCTGCTGCGCAACATCCCCACCGACACGTGCAGGGAGAAGGAGGATCTGGTTGACCTGGTGCTCTGCCACCAGGGGACGCGGGAGACCCCGAGACCCGTGATGGAGGAGGACGAGGAGGACGAGGAGGAAGATGAGGACGACGACACGTGCGGCGATGAGGAAGAGGATGGGGGAGAAGACACAGACAGTCTCCACTCGCTCCCCCACTCGCGTGCGGCGTCGCCGCCCTCCGCAACGCGCTCCGCCTCCGAACAGTCGGTCCTGTCTGCCTCTCAGGGGGACGCGCTCAGCCCGAGTGACAGTTCAGGGACCCCCAGCCAGGTTGGTGCCGCGCGCTCCACCCTGCCGTGCACACAAACATCCATCCCTCATCAACATACGCCGCACTTCCTTCACATCTGCCCTCATTCTATCCACAATAATTAATTTCAAGGGAGAAACAAACTTATTTACAAGCTCTTCATAGTGGCTGTTTGAAGTCACACAAACAGTCGTCCTATCATGCAAAACTGAACCTGAATCAAGCCTGAAAATCCTTTTCTTTTCCTCTTTTCCTTGGATTTTTAGGGTCCAGCTGGAAACAGCTGTGTTTGTGTTGCGTCAGAGTGCAGAGCCCTCAGTCGGACCAGTGAGGCAGCTTAAACCGTTTGCCTTTTATAGGTCTGTTACATGAACTGATTCTGTTACGTAACAATCATAGAAGTTAAACTCGCCTCATGGCACCGCTGCTGTTGCCAGGGAATAGAAACACTGCGTCCCGTCACTCCTGTCAGTGAATGTCTGCATATTGTAAAGGGGATTTAATCCTCAGACATCTTTGACCTAATTATGTTTACTGAAACAAAAATGCCAGTCAGGACATAGACTTCAGTCCTCCTGTAGATTAAACTGGTAAGTCTGTGGTCACTGTGATAGAGAGGTGCTTTCCTCTGCTTTTTTCACATTTAAATGTTTCAGATGATCAAACAGATATTATTATTATTAGACAAAGAGTAAATGCAAAAGCTGGTTTTCAAAAGCTGGTTTTTATTTGTTGTTTAAGCTCAAACTGGAATCAAAGAATAAGTCAGAGGTTTTTGGGCATAAGAATTGTGTGACATGGCGGGTGGAGATCTCAAACATATATATCTTCCAAATGCTGATTACACTTAGTTGTTTTTTTTTGTTTTTTTTCTGCATCTGCCTTCAGATGATGTTTGTAAGTGTTTCTGCGTTTAGGTTTATCTTCCATTGTTGGTTGTGTAGCTTTCAAAGTGTTCTGCTCGGCATGGCAGAGCAGCTTTTGCATTATAAGTGCTTCCTACTAGTCCCTTTTTTTTGTTTGCTTAAAATTTCTGTGCAAAAACTAACACGTAGTCACAGAAACCATGTGATCCAGAAAGTTTGGCTGTTTGACTGAGTGGAGCTGCTGCTGGCGTCTCTGAGGAGTCTCCTCTGAGCATGAAGTCTGTGCGAGGGCGGGCGCGCCACTACGCTGATGGATGCATTATTAAAATGTCTTCATTAGAGTACGACGGAGGTCTGCCGGAATGTGCTGAGGCACAGAAAGAACGAGACAGCTTTGTTTTATTGCACTGAGGTGGAAACGATAAACTCCATCATATTAGATGTTACAGGCTCTCTTTTGTCAATGAAAGAAATAGAGGACAAAAGCGGATGATTGGCTGATGTAATGCTCAGAAGCAGATCAGGTGTTGTCCAGCTGTTTCATTGTAGCTTAAATTCAGTTAATAGAAGGTTAAATTAGTAGTTAACCTTCTGGTCGTCACATAGTGAAATCCATCTAGACTGATAGAAGTTTTGTAGAAGAATGTAGCCAGACGACATCTCTGTATTATCTGTGTTACTCAACACAAGAAAAGTTAAGCTGTGTTTGATTGTATGTCATGTTATTGTCTGAGTTTGATTTTAATTCTAATTTTATTGTCAGAACAAAACATGATCATCTTTCCAGTCAGAAAGGAAGGATTTTTAACCCAATTTCTAAGCTTAGCGTTTGTACATCACAAACATTCAAGATTCACTTACATTCTGCAGCTGCAATCACAAGGTTATTTTTTTCCCTCCATTATCCAAATTAACCACTATAACGCTGAAATATTAGTCACACTTAATTTTCATAAAATAGTCCTCAAACTTTGACATTTATTTTATTATATCAAAGAAATCTTGTCATAATTATTCTCTGCAATCAGAATGAAGCTTGCAGATTGTATACAGCTGATTTACCATGCATACATTCACTAGTGCAACATCCTGTGACAAATTAGGAATAGAAAACTTCTGGCTCTGTTTTCTATGTTGATGTTTTTGTCTCTCTGCACTTCTCTTTAGGAGTCACTGCCACAGGTTCTGGTTCAAAAATGACATCTTGTCTCTTGTCAGAATTTAAAATCGGAAAGTTTTATGTCATCCAGATTCTCAGGCTCTCAAGATCATAATCTACCTAGCGAATTGGATTCATCAGTGTCTTTTATTCATGATTTAACGAGTGGGATGATTTCTTTTTGACTTAAGCCCAGATGTGTTTGGATAGCTATTATTTCTTAGCATATTAAATAATCATTTGAAAACTGTATTTTGGTTATACTCTCTATTTGTGTAATACACATAAGTAAGACAAAAACAGCAAAAAATAGAGAAAGTCTGCAATACTGTTGACTGATTAGGAGCAACGGCAAGTTTGTTTATTAATGAGTAACTTGTTGCCAGGTATTTAGCACTGCAAAAACCGTTTTACACTTTAAAAAAGCGAAACATCACTAAGAGCCAAGCCATATAGAAAGGGAGAGAAAAAGTGCAGATTTTCTTTCAGTTCTTGACCAATCCTGTCCACCTTGGAACCATTATGTTCAGCAGGTTTCCATAAATTAACCAGGACTCTTGCAAACAGCTGGAGGCAAGTTTGTTTATTACGGTAATAATTTAGACTGAAACGTTGCCGTGTTTTCTTCTTTATTGTGAGAACGCTGAAGAACTCTTTTTGTAAAGAGAAATCTCAGCTTGAGAGCAAAGGTAATGAATTCGCACACATGAAAGCTATTTTATGATTGGTTAGGGCTTGGGAAGAAATCACATCTCTTTCTGTTTGTGTGTAGTCTGTAAACGGCAGCTTTCACCGACATCAAACAGCTTCATTGAACTATCCTGACCAATAAAATACTCTTTCGTACTGAAGCAATGCTTTAGGGCTTCCTCTCATTTGCCGTGAGATGAGATTCAGGCAGTGTGAACATAAGACATAATCACAACAGAGGAAGAAATATTTTCTCTGGAGATATTTTTCTTCAACCCTCATGGGCGTTTTAAAGCATCAAAATGCTGATTATGCTAATGACTGTCAAGCATCAGTTTGAAAGCTAACAGACATTTCACTCCCACAGGAGCATGAGGACACCCAGACAGCCTCCCTTTTGAACCTGGAGCCTCCTGAAAACATCTTAGAGGTGAGCTGGCTGCGTCCAGATTTGCCTGATTCTTATCGCAGATATCTTTGTTGAAAAAAATAATCTGTGATTAACAGCTGTGCTCCCGTGTGGATTGTAGGTCAGCCCGGCGACACAGAGGAGGATCAGGGCCTCGCTGTCTGATCTCGACAACGAGGAGGCCATAGAGAACCTCTCCGTCCGCCAGCTAAAAGAAATCCTCGCCAGAAACTTTGTCAATTATTCCGGCTGCTGTGAGAAGTGGGAGCTGCTGGATCGAGTTCATCGGCTCTACAGGGAAAATGAGCAGAACAGGAAATCCAGTAAGGACTCTGAAGTTGATTTTATTGCATTGATCATTACCTTAGTGCCTGACTAAATTTCTCCCTTTTTCTTGTACTATCCTTTAGTGGAAAACGTCAGCATAACTGCAGGTAAATATCTTTTGGATTATTGCATTATTTTTTTAGGATAATTGATTGTTTTGGTTAAATTGGGAAGTAAACGGCTTGCAAAAATATTCACATCTCTTTAACTATTTTATATTTTCCCACTTTTCACACAATTTCTTCATTGTATTTTATTGCAATTTTACATTTAAAAAAAACAACACAAATTGGAGCATAATTGTGAAATGGAGTGGAATGACATGTGGGTAAAAGATTTTACAAATAAAAATTAAGTTTATTTTCATCCTCCATGAGTCCAAACATATTGAAATCTGCTTTTTTATCATCACAGCAGCAGCTGTTTTAAAACATTTTCTCATTCGTCTTTGTAAAATGACTCAAGTTTGGATGAAGAGCAGCTGTTTACGTTAGGCTTTCAAGACTTGTCACAGATTCTCACTTGGATTTAGTTCTGAACACAGCATGATGCTGTCACCGCCGTGTTTCACAGTGGGAATAATGTGTTCAGGACGATGTGCAGTGTTATTGTTGCTGACACACACGGCCTTTAATAGTAGGGCAAATGTTGCATTTTGATCTTATCTGACCTGAGCACCCTGTTTGATGTCCTCCCTACAGCAAACTGGACACAAGACTATTCATTTCTTTCTCTCAACAACGACTACATTCCTGCCATAAAGGCTAGATTTGAAGTGCATTATTATTCCTATTCAGCTCCTTCAGAGTTATCATTGTCTACTTGACTGTTTCTATCAAGTCTTTCCTTGCTGGCAACATAGTCAAAACTTATGATGCTGTTTTAAAATTTAACCCTGATTTAAGCTTCTTCATAACTTGACCTATCTGCTATTTTTACTATGCTTCATGATGCTGTTTGTCCTCTAATGCTCTGTGAAAAAATACTCATTAGATGACAAAAGGTTTCACCTGATCTTATTTTATTTACAGTTTTTGTCTTGGGAAAAATTATACCATATGTGGTTTCTTTTCCACTTTATAATTATGAAGTTCTTTTTGTTTATCAATCATAAAATCCCAATAGAATACATTGAGGTGAAAAAAGTTGACACGTGAATACTTTTGCAAAGCATCGTAAAATACGAAGCAAAGAAACCGTTACTGTACAACTGTACATTGATTTTGATTTCCATTAAATAACAGACTTCTTATTCCCAAAACTAATTGATTTTTACTATTATTGCCCGTTCTTATCTGTGAAGTGGTTGCATATCCTCCACCTCTTTGCAACAGTGGAGTTGGAGGTAAGATATAACCAAGCTAACTTTTTCATTTCCTTCATCAACTGCTGTGCAGACACAGTAAAGGCATGCTGCAGCCATTTGTTTTGCTCACGTGATCTTTTCCATCCTGTACGGCTTTTTGTTATGGACATTGACTCCTGCCTGCTTCTGTTTCCACATTTCATGTGTCTTTCCCACTCCGCGCCGTCTCCTGTAATTCTGAAGGACAGCCTCTCGTTCTGTCATTAATGCGCCTATTAAAGCTTTTAACTCTTGACGAGCCATCATATTACTGCTGCAGCAGCACGTCTCCATCAGGTGTAATTACATTGTCAAGCATCTCGGCCGACACGAAGGCCTCCAGGACCTTATTAGCCCACTTTGCATTCATCTGCAGGGAGGCAGGCGGGCTGCTGCTGCATTGACTTTTTGCCCGTCACGGCAGCGGGAGTCGGATTTAGGCCAGCCGGCCGATCGCTCAGCATTTGATTCCCATAAGTCAGTGCTCTGACACGATTTAAAATGATTTGATGCCTGTAGCTTCTCCTCCTTAGCTGGGAATGAACAAGAGGGAAACGTTCCCTTCAATTGGAGCATGAAAACTGTCGGAGTTTAATCAAATCAGGAGGAAGCTGCTTGACAAATAATTACAGAAATAGCTTGCAGGATTTGAGTGGCATGTAGAAATGAAAGAGCAGATTGGTGCCGGCTAAAGGCGGAAGAGGAAAACAGAAAAGATAATAAGAAACTAAAATATAAATATAGATTTGTTGATGGGGTTGCAGCATAACAGAATCCAATAGTTGAAAAATATATACTGTATGGATTTTTTCCTCTAGGACTGAGAAACTCAATGTAAAAAACAAAAATGTGTGACGATATTATATCAGCCTATGTGATCCATATTAAAATGTAAGTAAAAATATTATCTTAGTTTTGTGTCGTAAAGTAAAGATTAAGTTTGCACTCCCCTTTATGTTCTGTTTTTAACTTTTTTGTAAAGCAAATTGATTCTTTTTGCGCTGAAGCTGCACAGTAGATAAAAATCCAATTGCAATCATAATTTTGGTGTGTGCAATACCACAATCACAAAAGACTACATGGATCCAGCAGTTTTTCGGCATAAAATTGCAGGTGCGATGTGTTCTTAGTTATCAAGATATTGAAGCTCAAGAGTTGAGGTCACTGTGAATATGGAAAGGAAAGAGAAAAGTGGATAAACTCAATTTGTGTAGAGCTTTTCTCATCATACTGACCACTTTACGGTCACATTCACCCAATTGCACTAACAAATTTATGCACCAAAACACTGATCGGCAGGCAACTTGCCCAGGAGCACATAGGCATGTGACTGTATGTGGAATCAAGCCCACAACCTTTCGACTGCAATACGCACTGATCCACATTCGTCCCTATCCTGTAGCAATCTGTTGCACCATGAGATTGTATTGATTCCTTGGTTTTCTATCAATTCAAAGCCATGCTGAAGATTAAACTCGCTGCTTACTCATGCTGATGATGTTTTCATATGTCACTGATGTTCACTGTCTGTTTTGATATGACTTGTTGATAATGCAGTTTGCAACATATGAAGCTCAAGTTAATTTTGTTCAGGAAAAACTAGTCTTGTGCTTCATGATCTTAATAATGTGCCATCCATCCATTCATCCATCCATCCATCCATCCATTCATCCATCCATCCATCCATCCGACAGGTTGCATTTTTTCACAGATCTAAAGCATTTAAATTACAATTACAGAGTATAAAATCATTTTTTGTAGTTTAAATTAAGACTTGAATCCATTTTGATGCAGCAGAGGAAGACCACTGATGATACCAGTTTTATATTTATAATCTAATCTGCCGTCAGGAAATCAACAAAGCATTAACTTGAAATAACAAAAAATCACAAAAAGGCAATCTGAATCAAAATTGTCTTCACAGAAGACAAAATACAATCAAGGCAAAATAAACCTACAACTCAAACACAAAAAATCTACATTCACCAACAACAAAATAAAGACGTTCTGTTACAAAGGTCTGTTTTAGGCTTTCTCTTCAAAGGATAAGAGGAAATAATTAGATTTAGACTTAGACTTACTATATTGTTGTTGCACAAAAACACAGCAGCGAATTTGTCAACCAAATGTTTTTGCTTGGCCACCAGAGTACACAGGAAAAATACTGAAAACCTACAGGTGTAACTATACATACATATATAAAAGTGCTATTGATGCGGGTCAGAAAAAAGAACGAAGAATTATGCAGGAACATAATCTATCACACCTCAAGAGAAAACATTTGAGAGTTACAGAGGATGAAAAGAGGCCAGATAGTTTGGGTGCCATGAATAAATCATCTGAACTCTGATCTATGTGCAGTTCAATAACCACCCATGTGATGCTTTCCATTTCTCTCCACAGATGGTGTCCGAGCTCAGCTGGCGGCAGACGAAAACCTTTGTCGCATCTGCATGGACGCCATCATCGACTGCGTGTTGCTTGAATGCGGCCACATGGTGACCTGCACCAAATGCGGAAAGAGGATGAGCGAGTGCCCCATCTGCAGGCAGTACGTGGTGCGGGCCGTGCATGTCTTCAAGTCCTAAAACTGAATTTTTTATTTTTTTCCATTGCGTCGGAGCGCGCATGGGATTTAGCACGGAGGAAGAACCTGATGCTGCAACAATTGTGAAAGAAATTTTTTTTCCCAGACTAGACTGTTGCCTCTGGCCTACATTTTCCCCCCTTCGTCCCACCTTACTGACTGGTCCCACCTGTGCTCCGGCCGTGCCAGGTCTCCCACTCTACACAGCAGACACCGACACGACTCTCTGCTTTAAATCCTTACTTGTGGGAGGCAAGAGGAGGTGGTTCTGTGGACGCTTTGACAGGGTCTATGGCGACAGATTTGAGATCCCAGGGTTTTAGAGTTGATAAGGTTTACACTGTCATGCCACATGGCACTGTGTGATCTCCCTCAGTGTTCATTAGGATGTGCAATATCAGAGAAAAAGACTTTGTGCGTGTGTGTTATTAGAAAACGACATCAGCCATTTCATTCATCACACACAAGGGTGCGTGTAGGGTGCCAAACAACATGCCTTCACAGGATGTTTCGGTTAAGATCTCACAGGATGCATCTCATAACCAGCAAGCTTGGTTTAATAGTATACTTTTATTCTTTTTCAGGTCAGCTTTAGAAAACAAAGTATGGACACGTTTTCCTGGTAATTTATTCTGACAAAAAAATAAATAAATCTGAAGTCAAACCCAACTTTACCTGGACCATGTCTCAGCCCCCTTATTTGTTAAGAAAATATTTTTATTATCAAGCTTTCAACGATTTGAGAGCTCTGCATAGTTTAGGGTTGTTTCTTTGGGGAATACAGGAAAGAATTACCCTCTGATTATTTATTATGCTGTCATCTACAGTGCCTTGCAAAAATATTCATATCCTTGAACCTTTTTTCTAGGGTTTTTTTCCCCCAACTATGACCACAAACCTCAGCGCATTTCAATGGGATTTTGTGTGATTGGCCAACATCAAAGTAAGCACGTCAGTGGAAAGAGGAAAGAAAATTATCCATAATTCAAATTTTCTTGTCCATTCCTGAAGAGCCTGCAGTGAAAAATTTGATCTTTTAAGGAAGAATATTCCTGGTCAAATGAGACCAAAATAAAACATTTTTGTGAGGAGGCTTAAAGTGTAATGTAAGGTGTAAGGGTAAATGGGCCACGTTGGCGTGAAGATGGATGGAGGTAAATAGAGGAAATACTGGGATAAAAGCTGCTAGAACCTGCAAAGAAATCAAGACTGGAGCAGCTTCAAGCAGAACAACAACCCTGAACTTTCTGTTAGTTTGACCTAAAACAAAGACTTGAAAATGAATGTGGAAAAAAAAGAATGGGCAAATATTTTAGTTGCTACTACTTTATGTTGGTCTGTCACAAAAAAATCTGTTTGTGGTTGTAACGTAATAAAATGTGAAAACGTTCTAGGGCATGAAAACTTTTGCAAATCATCTTAAAACCTTCATCTTCTTCGGCTAACCGTGCTTCTTTATGGTTCCATCCTAGCTAATCGGGTGCTATTTCCTCATTTATCACTGTTAGATCATTAACATAATTTGTGTCTCGTGGTCCTACATTTTACAGCACAGAGGTAGCTGTATTTACTTTAACCTGTTATGCAAATTAAATACTTTCATGTCAAAAGAGGCAGTTAAATCTGTTTTGAAGTACTTTGCAGGAAACTGAATAGATCTCATAGTTAGCTTCTGTTGTTCATTGATACATTATGGATGTTTTCTTGTAAGAAATATGATTTAAAAAACAAAAACTCCACTGAGTAGAGAGGGTTGAGAATTTTCCAGAATGTATTCTCACTGCGTCACCGTCTCTCTCTTTGTTTGCCGTGTTTCTGTCACCAGGTCCAAACAACTGAATCTGTTGATCACCATTTCCACTGTACGGCGCACTGTAACTCTGTAGGTCCTGTTGTTGAAGCTGCTGTTTGTCGAAGATGTCATTCACTGGCAGCTACGGTGATATCAGACTGGGAGAGCACTCATATTCACAGATATTTATATTCTGAATGTTGAACCTTTTTATTTTGGTTAACAGGAGATTTAAAAAAAAAGGATTTATTAGATTCAATAAAATGCAGTATTACAAACCAAAATGTTTAAAGTCTGCTCTTCATTTCTATATAGAGTTCATTTAATTATCAGCATTAAATCAAACATCAATATTAAAAAAAAAATAAATAAATTGGTACACAAGTTTGAGTTGATGATTATTTATCCCTGCTTTCATTTATCTCAAATGTTTATGTCATAATCTTAATAAATACAAAAATAGACAATATGCTGCCCTAACCAACCTGGTCCAATGTAAAAAATAAAAACATGAATTGTTCTCAAGTTAATGAATAACATTCATACTCATGATATGTGAAACCTTTGAAAAAAATGAAAATTGAAGACCTCATTGTTCATAGTGAATTTAATATCTCAAAGATTTTCTATAAGATTTACATGTATGTTTTGAACAGATAGACTGATCTAAGGTAATATACAAAAAAATCTCACAGAGACAGTCTTTAAAAAATTAATCTTTAAAAGTAATGCTGCTAAACTGTAAACATGGACTGACATTTTATAAAAACAAAATCTTTCAACAAAAGGAGAACCATTTAAAAAAAAAAAAACATTTCTCATGAAAACTAAAATTGTTCAGTGTTACAAACCACAAAACAAACTTAAAAACACTTCTGTAAAATGTTGCAAATAAAGAAGTACTTTGCTAATATATCTGTTCCCACATGATAAATGGTAATGCGTCTCTTGTCCTTGTGTTAAAAATAAAAGAGATCATGCCTTTAATCATAAAGTAAAACCTTGAAACTTATCCTCAGACCAATGTCATGAATTTAGCAGAAGACATTATATTTATTTACTTATTTAAAAGCTTCAACTGCAGCAGATGGGAACCAAATCTGCCATAATGCTGAATCCAGAATAATCACAATTTTGGAATAAAAATTTATGAAAAACTGCTTTGTTGGGTTTTTATTTAATATGACAGTTTTATACATACTTTAGACAAATTACTTTCCCTTCTATTTTTTCAGTCTTTGTAGATTAATATGATTCAGCACTGCTTATTTTAACCTAAGGGGATCCACTAAGGCCTAGATTTAGTAATGTTAAAATATTATTAAATCTAAAGATGGATGTAAACATTTCTTTGCTGCATGCAGCGCTAAAACGCTTTCGTCTAGAAAGCACCAGCAAGAGAGATGGCAAAGAGGCGACTGCTCACTAACGTCTTAATGCAGAGCAACCGAGTCAAATGCAAGCAGTCAGTAAAATTACTCAGCAGAACGTTTAAGTGTTGAAAAAATAGGCTTTATACACTGTACAACGTAGCGTATGTAGGAATACATTCATGTATTCGTATGTACCTCATGAGTGCAAATAAGTTTTAAGCTTTGAAACATACATACAGGTAAAGTACCTGATCCAAATATGGTCTTTATATTGGAAAACGTTTTTTTTTTTACAGTAGCTTTATCTAATAGAAAAAAAAAATAGATCCAGGCACATTCAATAAAGTGTAAAAACAACCGCACAAACACTAATTACCTTCCAACAACTGATTTTTGCCTTAACTCCACAGAGCTGAACAACAATGCCAACTGATTATCTTTTTTTTCCTTGTTTTAGCAATATGATACTATACACTGGTGCATTTTATATTGCACGTAAATGTAAGAAAGACTTTCTGATACAAAAATAGTGATTTATAATGCAAAGGTTATTGCATTAGAGCAAAATAGTCTATAAACACCAAGGGATAGCTGTGATAGAATATGCAAACAGTTTATCAATAAATAAGTCATAAACAGGCGCAACAACAAAAACATTTAATGTAATATTGCCATAGCTGGACAAGACCTCCATTTTTACATTCTGGCTCAGCAGCACATCAGTTTCCAGATGTATTTACCGTCCGTGTGTCAGTTCTGTGACTCCATCACAAAGTCGTCTGCTGCCTCCAAGTGGACGGTAGTTTTATCACAGTCTCTCCCGCTCCTAGCTGATCTTCTGCAGCAGTTTGTCCTCTATTAGCTCAAACTGAACGCTGACTGACATCTCGGCGATGAACTGGTCACACCCCTCCTTGGTCACCTGTTTGCAGTAGCGCAAGTCGATGTGACAGATGCTTCCACAGCGCTTGAAATAGGTCAGCGACTGGTCAGTGACCCTGTTACAGACTGCAAAGAGAGGGAGGCGCAGGGTGAGAAATCAGAAAAAGGTGCAGAAGTGTTCTGACATGCAGGATATCTGTGTATGTCTTGTGATGACCTGATTTTAGTTTTAAGGCTAGATCTGTATTTAAAAGGTCCAATGTATTTTAAAGATTACAAGGTTCCCACAGCATTACAGAAATTTCAATGTACAAAACAGTTCGCCAAAGGTGCTTATTCACACATTCTGATAATCATTTGTTACTAAAAAAAACTCGATACAATTAAATCCTATTTATTTTATGTTTATTTTTGTGATGGTAGGACAAAAATATTACTTCCTGGTATATATTTCAAATAACTAGCTGGTTTAAAGATATTGCTTAATTAAAACTTGGTGATCCCAGGATGTCACTTTCTAGACTTATTAATGAACTAAACTAAACTAGCAGATATGATTTAAAAATGCTTGATTTACATCTCCATCGTAAAATGTTAGTGATGTCAGTAATAGTAGCACTAGTGACTTTGTTAAGAAAATATTTCCACAGATATTAACATCGAGGAGAACCTGACTGACTAGAAAGTTCTTAATGAACTAAATTCTGTTTCTGGATAATTCACTCGTTAATTTTGTGTGCACTAAAACAACATTAATGCTCTCTTTCGATTTGTTTTCTCAGAGTTCCTGGTGTTTAACATTTAACATGTTCATAAAATCAAAAAACAAAATCTAGTCTTTCAGTATTTAATAGATATCATACTATTTTTATTTTACATTTTTTTCAAATGATGTTTCACATTTTTCAGAAACATGTCAGACAGCAGTGGCTCAAAATGCTCAAAAATATCTTTATCTCAATTCCAACCAGCTGTCTGACACGTTTGCTTAACTTATAAACCTAATCTTTTAACTCACACACCAGTGAACTGCACATGTGAAGCACATGTGTAAAAGAGAGATTCTGGTACCTGACAGGTTGATGTCAGTGAGCGAGTCTCTGGTGGTTGTCCCTGCAGCGGTCAGGATGTTCACAGACTGGTCGGTGACATGGTTGCAGTAGCTGAGGTCCAGCTTCGATAACAGAGGCATGTAACGGATGATGAGGCACAGAGTCGTGTCGGTGATGTCCAGTCCAGCCAGCCGGAGCTCCTCCACATTACGCAGCTTACTCCGGTTATCCAGCTGACCTGGAACATAATAAAAGGAGCTTCAAAATCTGAGGGAAATGATTAGGTTTGGTAACAATAGCGAGGATATTCAGATTCTGTGAAACTGATTTCTTAAGAAGTGTTGACACCTGGCCTGTTATCTGTTGGGGGCGACAGTAAGTCTCTCATCTGGGCGTCTTTCAGGCCCTCGACCCACTGAACATCCAGCGTTCGCAGCAGAGGACAGCTGGAGGTGCACAGGGCCGACACGGCGACCCAAGAGCAACCTGACAAGAGCAACATGCGCAAACCTGCAGGGCAAGAATTTAGAAATATATAGTTACATTTTGAACACCTCATCTTGTTTTCCTGCAGGTAGAGAAAAATACACTGCATATTGAAGATTCATTCTGAAGACATTGTTAGGGTTTCCTCTGTAAACCAGCTCACATGCACATTAGGTAGACTCGCTGAATCTATTAGGGAGAACCAGATTATTTAAAAATTCAGTTTGCTTCTTTTTGGTACATTTTATTCCTACGCGTAACTGAAGAGGTCCTGGATAGTCACTGTAAGTTTCATCAACTTGTTCTCTGCAAGTTTTGTATTGTTGTTTTTATCCACTGAGGCACCAAGGTGAAGTTTTATATCTTCTTTATTTGACAACTTTTTGCCATGGCCATATCCTATAGTGCCTTTACACAACAATCGCATCCCTGGAGGTTTTTCACACTTTGACAACACAACTGTTACAAACACAAACTTAAATGTATACTATTTGGATGTTGAGTGTGAGATCAATGTAAAACAAGGCAAAAATACACTCTTTTCAAACTTCTTTATATAAATAAAATCTGAAAATTGTGATATTCATTTGCATTCTACCTTTCGCTGCAATTACAACTGCAAGTGTTGACAAATTTGCACACCTGGAGACTTCATTTTTATCCATTAAAAATCCTTGGAAAAACAAGTCAGGGTGTGTTCATGTTTATATGGAGTGTTTGGTTTTGACTCGTCTGACCAGATTAGCTTCTTTTATGTGTTTGCTTTGTCCTTTAATCCTAATAAAATACATTACAATTTGTGATAATAACATAACAAAATGTGGAAAAATACTACTGCAAGAAACTTTACATCAGTTATTCAGGTGTGTACCAGGGTAGTTGGGCACATTTATGTTTATATCAATAAGAATGTTGCAGAGGTTCACAGTACATAGTTTTAACCATATTTGAGGTTTCACTGATAAGATTATAGAGATGTTCATGAAAGCGCACATTTTATGAATAAAATCACATTCCTGGTTCCATTTATTCAATTCTCTGAGTCTGCAAAAAATGCTTATGCATGGTACAAAGTCAGGAGCTCCACTGATGGAGTGCAGCATTTTTGAAAGCAAAAAAGGACACAGTATGAACCATCATTTGTTTCTCGTCTTCTGTAGTCTGCCCAGTTTAACTAACACAATGAGTAGGCCACAATTCGTCTTCGGTTCAAGACAAATGTTTCACGAGCTACTGTGAGGAGTTTTGTATATACAAGTTAAACAAGGTGTGAATATCCATTCATCGTTTGTACCCTCTTGTCCTTCCCGGATCTTAGCACAGCAGGTGCCGTTGTCCAGGGTTTATTTGTCGAGAGGCGAGGACACACCCTAGACAGGTTGCCAGCTGATCCCAGAGACACAGGACAGACAACCACACACACTCATATCTAACAGCAATTTAGAGAAACCACCTAACCCAAGAGTTGTGTGTTATGCAAGCTGGAGTATCCAGAGAGACCATGCAAACATGCAGTAAGACGGCAGGCTGGGATTCAAACTCAAGACCTTGTTGTTGGCAACAATGCTGGAAAATATCTGAAAAATAGCAATGCCTTTAAGGAGAAAGGAGGAGAAATGCAGACTGACTTTGGTTTCATTTACAATTCTATAAAATCACTGCAGATTTGACCCCCTTTCAGATCATGGTTCACAACTACGAACAAGATTTCTATGACTTTTGTCATGCAAATCATACAAGTGAGTCCTATGAGATAACGGGGCATACACCAGCATACACCTGGAATTATGGAACCAAAGGGACATGTCCTACATGTTACAATCGTTCACGTGAACAAAATACACAAAATTAGTGTCAGGCTCAGTAATATCTGCATCTGCTTCAGTTCATCAATGTATTTCTCATAATCGGACACCTACACTACAAAAACACAAAATCTTACCAAGTATTTTTAGTCTAGTTTTTTATGCAAATATTAAGTATTATTAACTAAAACAAGGTCCTATATCTTTCTGAAAGCTGAGAAGATAAAATTTGACAAATCCCTTCTTTTCATGGCTTGATTGTCTCCTCGGGTATCTGAGGTGTGACAGCGTTGGTTCAGCTTCAACACCCATTCTCTATTGACACCTTCCTACTGACTGCTGTGGCATGCAGAACATGTTACAGATTGAAAGTCTTCTCAAAAAAGATCTTTAAGTTTTATACTCCGATGAAATCCTCTTACCAGGAAGTCTGTTGATGAGCCAGCTGAGCTGTTTTTTGGAGATGTTGGTCCAGCTGAGGTCCAGATCTACCGGCTGCCTCCGGATGATGCCGCTCAGCATCAAAGGCGTTATCGACTTGCAGCGGTTCAGGCTGATTTGCTTCCACAGGGTTTTATCGCAGCACCTGGTTTGTGACAGGAAAGACGCGACCCGTGAGTTCGCTGCACATTCCCGTTTGGAAGTTTTCAGCAGGACAGTTTGTCTCATACCCACCATCTGTTCCACGCTCTGCAGACACGCATGCAGACGCAGAGATCCCTGTGAGGGAGGTGACTGAACACTTTCATCCACGCCTCCCGACGCATCACATGGGCTTCCCCATCGTTCAGCGGCAGTCTGTCAGGTGGGGGACTGATGGGAGGGGGTCGAATGACGTGGCGCTCCATTTGAACGCACTTCGGAGGCGACCGGCGGGGGAGCGGACGCGGACATATCGGTGTAATCAGCGCGCTTCTGTTCCAGCTAAGTGGAGAGTAACCGTGCGGCGTCCCATTGACCTCCCGACCCCTGTGTCGCAGCCAATCACCCAGGTCGCCACTGCCATTGCTGAGTGGCCATCTTGGTTTCTGATCGTCCGCTTCGCTCCCCGGTTCTGGTTTTACTGAGCTGTGATTCTGGTTGCCTGAGCAGTCCTCAGTTTTCAGCGGCTGTCTGTGGTAGCTGGCCACATTGTCCTCCAGCTTAGGAGCTCTACAAGTCTGAGTCTCTTCAGTTTTTATAGGTTTGCAGTTCTGATTGGCTATAAAATCTTCATTTTTGAATGGCCTGCGATAATGACCGTTGTTCTCCATCTTCTCCTCGCTGTGCTTCTGGTTGCTCAGAGAATCCTCCATCTTGAGGATCTCTTGGCTCAACTCTTTGCTCGGTCCTTTGTTTGGAAGACGTCGGCGCTGATGGCGGGCTTTGAGTGAACCAGAGCTCTTCTCCTGGCCATCCCCTGACTCGCTGCTCGGTCCGGCTCTGGGAGAGTTGGAGGATGAGTGGTCACCTTCTCTAGCTGAGGACGTTCTTAGCAGGGGACTCACGAGTGCCTTGGTTTTATCATCTCTCTCCTTAGCTGCAGCCTCCTCTTCCTCTGAGTCTTCATTTTGGCCCTCATCGTCATACTGACTCTTCCTCTTAAAATGCATTCGGTCCAAGGATAAAATATCTTCTTCATGATCCCAGTGTCCCTCATCTTCCTCCCTGTGATCATTCTCTGTCTTGATTTGTTGCAAAGGCTTCAGACTAAATTGATCATCATCTGCTTTTAAAAGCTTTTTCTAAGAAAGAGAAGAGAAAGTTACATTTTAATGCAATCACTGTTAGTCTACAGCTATAAAAGATAGTGAATAAAAGTTAGAAAAGAACCTTTTAAAAGTTAATATTTCTTTACATATTTTGTAGCGGTCTGTTGGTTTGCAAATAGGGTCCCCAACGAGAAGCTAATGCTGTTTGGAGATCCAAGACATGGGACATTTGGGAACCGCTGTTCTAGATAACATCATTACCACTGTTATAATAAAGATGTTGGATTGTGTTAGCTGCAGTAGTGAAAAGTGTTACTTTACAGCTCTAAAACAAATCTTTCAAATGATATAACAAAGGAGTCAATCCTTTAGAACAACTCCAGCACATTAATATCAAATATAATGCATGTTTTAATAATAATATATGCAAAGGTTAGTAAAAAAAAAATAAGGGTCTTACCTTCTTTTTCAACATAATGGGTTCTTCATTCGTGTCAAACAGTTTCCTTTTCTTCCTTAATGGATTATCTTCAAGCCGTGTTCGTGGTAAGCTATCCAGAGCTAGCAGGGGCGGACGTTTCTTTGGAGGCTCCTCGTCATTCTTCTTCAAGGTTACTTCCCGCTCCGCTTTTCTTTTCACAGCGGACGAGGTCGTCAGTGGGGTAACAGGTGTCGCTGCCATCACCACCGGCAGCAGCGGTGGGGGAAGCGGCTCGGGCTCCTCCTTTGAGTCTCGGTTTAAGCGTGGTTCTTTGAGAAGGGAGCCAGGAAGGTTCGATGCGTACTTGAATCCTGGCCCCCTTTTTTGCTTTGTGGCCAAAAGGTTGGAAGAAAAGAGAGGACAACTTTATTTCTCTGGCTCTGACATGTGCAGATAAATTTAGCTGTTTTGTAAATTGATCAAATTTAAATAAACGGAATCTAGTCCACAGTGATGCTTACTTTCCC
Source organism: Alfaro cultratus (assembly GCA_903066825.1). NCBI lineage: Eukaryota > Metazoa > Chordata > Actinopteri > Cyprinodontiformes > Poeciliidae > Alfaro > Alfaro cultratus. The sequence goes on from CAEFZX010032303.1 coordinate 28,296, forward strand.
AGTTTTCCCTGCATGGTTACACTTTGGACACTCCCAACAGTTTGGCAGCTCATCATTGACTAATCCACTCGAATCTTTAACCTACATGAAATCAGAATTTTATTGTTTGACAGCTGTCCATAGCATGAAAAGGATATCGTTTACGGTGTTTATATTTGACCATACTAGTGTTGATCAGCTTACCTTGAGACAGTTCGGATGAACAATCTCATTACAGATGGAGCACTCCATGAGCATCAGGTTAAATTTCTCCTCTTCGTCCTCCACTGTGTCTTCCTTTCCAGCTTCTCCACAGACAAGACACACTGCTGTGTGGGGCAGGACCGGCTGAGGAAACCCATGCAAGGAGATAATCAATACATCTGTCCTTGTTAATATACGGAAATGACATTTTTGCATGCAAGTTTTAGTGACTCTTGGAATAAAAGCTTTTTGTGAAGAGTATGGAAAGCTTAGAAACCAACCAAAAGATGTAAGGAAGTTATGCAAATAACAGTGCAATAAAGTAGTAACAAAAATGTGGCAGAAAATAACAAAACATAAAGCAAATCAAACCTGGTTAAAAAAACAAAAAAAACAAACAAGGGCAGCATCATGTGGCTTTGTGGGAAGAAGAAGTTGTGGGCTCCCTCCCCACCAACACATTAAGCTAACTCCAAATTGCCCACCAATCTACATATAAATGTATGAATGTTGTAAGTGCAGCTGGATTAATGAGACTCAGAGTGTAAAAGTGCCAGGAGAGATTGAAATGACAAGTTTGGTTTACTGTCTTCTTACAAAAAGCAGAACTTCAAAAAATACTGAGCTGACATAAAGAATAAACATGTCAGTTAAGTCTAGTTTGTTCTTTCTTTTATATTTTATTTATTAATTTTGACCATTATTCCAATCGCAATTCAGACTGAACTCTGACTTCAGTTTAACTTATTCTAAAAAAAAAAAATATATATCTTTAAAAATGATTTCATGCATTAACTTGTTTACTTGTAATGAAATTAAGCTTGTTAAACTCTTGATTAAAAACATTTTCCTAATCTGTCTCTCCATTTCAAAACTTAACCTTTCTGCCTGTTATTGAACATTCCCTGGAGCCATGTTTTTTAAACCTTGGTCTTCAAGGCACACACTGTCCTGCATGTTTTAGGCATTCCCCTGCTTCAGCACACATGATTTCAGTTGACGGCTGATAACAGGGTTTTGCTGAATTGCAATTGTCTGAATGTGGTGTGTTGAATCAGGGAAACATCTAAAACCTGCAGGTCAGTGTGTCGTTAGGACCAGGTTTGTCGTTAGGACCACTCTGACCAAACCTGAGGCAGAGGTTTGGGCAGACAACAGGCTGTTGCCACCCTTGTGCTTCACCTTAGAAATGTTGTGGTTAAGTACACATAATTATGCATCATCAGAAAACAAACTAAGGCTTTTATTGTCTGTGGGTGATTTGGAACAATGCTGAAATGATCACACAATCTTGTGACTCATCTCAGCCACTGAGAACATTAAAAGTAGAGGTTCCGAGAAAAAAACTTGAGTGTTAAAATTGATTCAGGTTTCATATACACTTTTCATTACCACATTCTATTCTTTTCCAGGCTCAAATCAGAAGATTTTTTCCATCTATTTTGACCTATTTAAAAAGATAGGTACGTTTTTAAACGCAGATGTTTTCCTAAAGGTCTGCCTTTAAATAAGCAGGAAAAAAAGACAGATAGACTCATACAACAATGATCATACGATAGGGGATAAAGTCTGACAAATTTTTCCACTCTCTTAATTTCTTCCTCTATATTTAGTCAGATCCATAAAATCCTTTAAATGAAATTTGATACTTTTGCAGACATTCCCAGGCTGCATACTAACCACGATTATTCTAAAACTATTGCTAATAGCATATATTTTGCAATAATAAGAAGAGATTTTTTTAAAAAGTAGTCATAGACAGCTTAAAACAGCAGAACTGTGGCTGTTTGTGATGTCATTTTGCTCTAGTTTAAGAGGCTTATTAGAAACATGTATCCTTCAAAAAGTCAATAGTCAATGTCATAAATCTTTGAAAGTATTATTTAGTGGGTTGGAAACTAAAAAGTCTTAGAAAACTGGTCTAAGCTGCAGGTACAAGCCCAGTTTGTATATATTTCTCTGTCCATGGTTCTGAAACATACAAACACAAACACTCCTCAAGAAGCCTTTGAGGAAGTCAGGACACAAAAATACACCTGTGAACCAACAACTATAGGTATTCTTCATATTTAATGGGCAACCTCTGCATAAAACAGTAAGCATCTAATACTGTACCAACCAGTAGCCTCTCACAACATGCTCATCCATCTGCCTTTATCATTTCTCCAATTAATTATCAGTCTTTATGCAAAGATGGGTTGATTACCCTTGCTTATTTATCAAACAGATAATAAAACTGCTGCCAACTGTGTCACATCACTCAGAAAGGTAGAGAGCCAAACAGCATCTCTAAATAAAAACTAGCGCTCCCAGCATCCTGTACTCACAGCAATGCACTGCCTCATGATGCAAGACTGCTTCATTCGCCCCGGCCCTCCAAACTTCTTCATGTCTTTACAGAAGTGGCACTCTCCACACTCCGTCCGCAGACACGCCTCGCACTTTCGGCAACGCGTCCTTCTTCTCCTGGCACCAGACGTTCCCCGGCTGGCCGACAGCTTGACTGCCGATGCAGGAGACGCTGCCATCTTAGGTTTCGGCCGGTTGGGAGGCCGGGGCTAAAAGGGCAAAAAGGGATACAGTGACGAGTGGATTGACAAAAAAAATTAAGCAGTAGTTTTACTTTGGTATTATCTGTTTGTGTCACGCTGCTCAACATGAAGCCTGCAGTGAATCACACGGGATAAAAGTTCCAAGTTTAATCACATCAATGTAGAGATAACAAAGAAGCTTTACAATTAATAATTAATATCTAATTGTCTCAGTACCATTACAAATAATACATCATTAAGAAAATATCTTAACAGGTACAATAAAGCCCATTAATACATTTAAGGTCTACATTCCTTTGCAAAAATGTTCATACTACTTTAAGTTTTTCATGTTTGGTTACTTTTAAACCAAACACTATATATAGACCATAAACTTATATAATTTTAAAAAGTGTACCATGCATTTGTGTTTAATTCATTTGACTCACTACCTAGTAGAGCCATGTTTTGCAACAATTAAGTCTTAATCTTATTGGGGTGTGTCTCTTCCACTATTAGACATGAAGAAACTAAAATTTTTGTCCATTTAATTTGCAAACTAGCTCAAAGTTGTTCAAACTGCACGGAAAGTCTCTAATCTTGCCACATACTTTCAAATAATTGGGGTCTAGATACCAAACAAAATTCTGAAAAATTTTGTTCTCACCTGAAATCCCAGTAAAATACATTGAAGTTTGAGGCTGTAATATTTAAATTGTGAAGAAGCTTAAGATGTGTGAAACCTTTCGGAAAGCACTGCATAACTGCAAATCTAATATTCAAATAAGATGATGTAAGTGCAGAACAGCTTTTATTTTTTGCGCTTTCCCTCTCTAGGATAATATTTCAATGTACACAGAAATAAATGGATGATATGCATTAATATTTATCCACAGAAAACAAACCTGACCAGATGGGGATGGTTTAAACACATATTCCATGCCTCTTACAGGACTGAACAGAAGAACAAACAATCACATCAAAAAATGTCCCTGAAGGCACCATCCAAATTTAGACTCTCGCTGCCTTGCATGTTTCTTCTTCAAAGAGAAGCTACACTCACAGCCACATTTCACACATGCTGCATGAGGAAGACACATTGTTCTGTCTTCCAGAGCACACAGACAGATAAAGACATGCACTCGAAATAATCTTTGCTCTATTTTAAACATTTGGCCAATGGAGATTAAAAATCTTTGACCATTATTGTTTCTGTGCTGTAATTCTCTTCCTTTGGCGGCTCAGTGGTTGTTCTTTTTAATCAGAAAATCCACTCGATGCTCCCCACCATCACGCATGAGACACTGAGCAGCAGAATGGGGGGATAAATAAATAAGAGCAAGAGGTGAAAAACACTGCAGCTATTGGAGACGAAGCCTGGATTCCTTCAGTTACATCGGCAGTGCAGATTTTCCTGGTGTCAGCATAGCAACAGCCGCGCTCCCGTTCCCTAACAGAACAGTGTATGACACACACACACTTGTAACCAATGAGGACTGTAACTAGAGAGCCTCCAAGAGGGGGAAAAAAAGTGAGTGTGGTAAATTTTGGGCACGTAATGATAATTTACAGCAGCCATGAAACAGACTGACACGGACAGTCAGATATGTGGTTGGCAGACAGGATTAATGTGAGATATTGAAGAACTGGGGGGGGTTGTGCAATCTGCCCTGGAGTTTTTTAGGGGGATTAACAAGAGGGAGGGACCAGATAACCAAGCAACAGAGACCAGTCCTGATCAGTTTGACAGATACTCAGGTAGATGTTAAGCAACTACTTATCTAATGACCACAGTGTATTAAAGGTAAATAAAACAGATAATTAAACTACGAGTTCAAGAGGCAAGTTAGAAGACAGGCTGATCCCTTCTTGTGTCCTGTCAGCAAAAATAGCTGATGCACAGAGAATTATTTAGATTTAGACTTTAGCAGAAAAATAATAACCATTTTTATTATTTTATTGACAAACTACAAACAGGTTATAGTTCAGTCTTTATCAACAATAAAAATACAAGAAAATCTGACGTGTTAGCAATTTCTTGAGAGCTTATTCTGCTGGGAAATATTTTAATAGAACAGATGCTATGATTAATGAAATGACCAAGAACTCCATGTTCATTAAGTTGAACACACGAATCAATGTAAAATGAATAATGAGAACAAACATAAAACATATGCAGACAATTACAAACCTAAGGGCAACAACAAACTTCAATGATCTTATAGCAACAGCAGAGGTTCAAAGAAAAAAAACATGTTGATAAAATCTTTGCAAAATTTGGGTTAGATAATAACAGTTTCAACATATACTGAAATAAATGACCAAAAATAAAGTGTTGTGATAGCAACATTTAAAACCTGTAGGTGATGTCACTAAATCCAACACAAGTTGCTCAAATTGTTCCTAAAGTTTCCGTTTCAGAGCCTGAATCACCCTCTGAACAATTTTGGCCTTAAGGCTACTGACTTAAAAGAACGTGTGTGTGTGTGTGTGTGTGTGTATGTGTAAATGACTAGAATCAATTTTGGAAAGGTCATGTGACTTGTTCTACTTGACAGTAGAACAAGATGGACTCGTTCATCAGCGTTCAGTGTTTTGTTTCATTCAAATGCGGTCACAGATTTTAAGTGAGGGAGGAGTGTGGCGCTGAGGTGAGCAGTGGAGTAGGAACATTATTTACATCAACAAAAATTTGCAAGCAAGTTCTTTCACAGATCCAGCTACCATTTATACCCATGTAAATGGGTGCAATAATCTAATACATGTTGAAATATTAACAGAGTTCCATATTTTCATAGTCAGGCCATTAAATCCGAAATCAATCAGCATCATAAGGCAACCGCCAAAAAATGTTAACAGTAAAAAAACACCAATTATCTTCTCTGCAATAAACACACAAATAAAAAAACTATAAAGAAGGTTCAAATCAAAGGCTGAGCACAGAGGGCAGACTGAATCCACGCTTTTGTCTCAAACAAGCTCAATTTCCCCACTGCTCTGTGATGTTCCACACAAGCATAAACACAAAACATTCCTCCAGTTGGCTCGGTGTGCCTGCCTGCCTGCCTGCCTGCAGGGCGTCAGCGTGCTAACCTGCTCAGAGTCTGAGTCGTAGTCCTCATCATCAGCGCTCAGCGACATGGCCATGGCTTGTTTTCAGATGCCGTCCAGCTCATAGCAAACTGACATGGCTGCAGTCTCCTCCTCCTCCTCTTCCTTCTACTCCTGCTACTGCTGTCAGGCCTACAGCCCTCCCTCCTGCTCTAAAGCTTCACAATACCACAAGCAGATGTAGGAAGCACACACACACACTCACTCACACACGCACACAATTCTCCCTCATTAATATGGATCTGCTCCATGGAAGCAAAGGGGTGTTGCTACAAAGCGCGAGCCAATGGGAGGCGGCTGAGCATCAGAATATGAACTGGGGGTGTACGCCTCGGTCCAATGAGAAAAGAGGAAGCAGCAAAAGTGTTGTCATATTCATTCTGCGCATCATAAGGAGAGAAGAGCAGGCTCGTGCACAACCAATAGAGCCAGATGGCATCTCATTACAAAAGGCAAACACAAAGAGGCCCCGGGACCAGCAGCTGGCCTTTCAAGGGACAGCAAGAGGGTGGCGGGGTGATCCAGAGGCTTGATGAGACCAGCAGAAACTTTATGACCAAACAGTCATATGACAATTATCTCGAGATGCATAAATAATACTTTCCCTAGCAGCTTAAGGTCTGATCTGCCAACTACTATTCAAAACAAGCACCTTCATAAGCTTTTATCCTATTTTACTATAAAGTGTTCCGATAAGAAAATGAAGACAATACTGACATTGTTATTGTTAAGGTAAATGTAGGGGTTGTATTGTTTTAACATATCACAGATTAAAATAAATTAATTACACATTAGACAGGTAGTATGACGTATTTTCAAGGCACATAGTGCTACTTTATAGCACATTAAAGCAACTATGTTACCTTCAGTTGTTATAAAAAGGTAGTATATATCAAACTTGACTTAAGAGAAATTAACGTTGTAATTTGATGCCTGGAAATTGGCCACTGTCTTTTTAAGAAGTGTCTGCTCTTAAAAAGAAAGTGTCTTTCTGACACTCCGCCTTCAACACGTCATCACAACAATGCTCCTTATTCCGGCATTTGCAAAGGTTCTCAGGAGAGCTGAACGAGATTTGGTCACATTCTCTAACAGGCAACGACAGCTGGAAGAGGCTGCATCACCACCGTCCACTTTAAGAGCTTTTTATGGAAAATATTCTCAGTTTCCCATTTACTTGCTGGTTCTGCTCAACTTCCCTTCAAGATTGGACATCACCAAAATTATCCTGTCAGAAACTGCCTGCCTTCTGTGACCACCCACAGTGTGCAAAGTGCCTACAGGATTTCAAAGGACTCGGATTGAGGTGTCCAATATGCAGAACTCAGAGGAGGAAAAACATGTTTATTCTCAAATTTAAGAGCAGTAATAAATGCCTCTGTAATCTTCTGTAGACTATTAACCTTTTTGCAACACATTGTGACTGATCAGTTCTGACTGGCTGTGCTACACTTAGTAAAAACCCGTGTAAAACACCAAAACTAAGAATAACTTAAAATACAAAGATTTATTTTATTTATTTTTTCCTTTTGACAACCAGCCACAGGTTTATAACCACATATTTAATTGTATTCTAACTGGGGTATCCTACAAAACTAGAAGATCAAATCCTTTAAATTAAATTTAGAACCCCAAAACTTCCATACAGCCATTATCTTAACGTCAAGAAAAGTCAGATGAACACCAGAACTTAAAATGTCCCGCAGCTAAACATTTTTCAAAACATCATAAACTGACTCCCACTTTGCAAAGTTCATCGTCCTGCAGCTCATTTGTCTGTAAAAGAGGGCTGAAACAATGTAATAGAAAATTAACACTCTCTGGAAAATTTGGTTTGTTTTGCTTACCTTTAACACTTTCTTAGGCCATAACACAACAGGAACCCCGGTGATTGCTAATTTTGGGTCATCATCAGCATGTTCCTTCAGGACAACCTAAACAGCCAAAGAGGAAAACAAACCGTCTCATGTCTACTCCTGTAATTGTTTCAGTGGGGGTTTTTTGTTATGTTTTTTTTTCTACCTTTATGTCCTCTAGGAGGGCCTGAGGGCTCTCTATTCCCACCGGAACACATTTTTTATTCTCAGGGAGTGATTCCAGTTTCTCCACCAGTGTCCTGAGCCCGATCAGCTCATGCTGTGTCAGGTGAGTCCACTTGCTCTGAGCCTCAGAACCTGGAGAATCCGAGGGGGTTTTGGGGAAGTCTAGAGAGGCGGAGCAAGGATTACAGCTGTCCTCCGAGTCGACAGATAAAGCAGCTTTGAGCAGTGACCCCTTGATGATGTCAGGCGAGCAAGGACCATCTCCAGAGGGTCTTTCAGTTTTTTCTCCATGGCCGTCCCTAACTAGAGGTCCACAGGAGTCCTCATTCATGTCCTGGCTTCTGGAGTCCGAAGACGGACTCTCTGTTTTTATCTTTGTCTCATAGTCTAGAGGTAAACAGAGGTAATAATACCGTTTGTTGAGAACGTGTCAAACTTCACTAAAAATGAGTCAGGTTTTATTTTTACTTCACCTTGCAAAGATGCTTACCACCTCCACAACTAAATTTTTCAGATAATTGACAAATATAAAGTAAAGACAATGGGTTTTCCCTTGTTGATTTCATTTATTAAGGAAAATAACTATTCTATGTGGCAATAACTGTGACAACAGCAATTTATTTCAAAAATCATTTAGCCAATACAATCAACTTCAGGCATCAAATTCAAAAGCAGAATGACGTGATATCCTCTCTTTTAATTAAAATTAAACTCCAACTTGATGCAGAGCCTCTTTTCTGTGGGATTTCCTGATTGGTGGATTCCACTTTACATAATGAGAAAAAGTCCAGCTGCTAGTATTCAGTCTGTGTGATAAAAATCCTCCTAACAGGTTGGAGGTTTTGAATTCCAGCTTTCTTTATATATTCTATGAAAATCATGCTTTTAGCAGTTTATACATCATTGAATCATATGTTTTGTATTTTTCTATTTCTTTGGTGTAGTAATTGACTGTTCTTACCGACAGACTCTTTATGGCTCTCGTGAGTAAAGTAGGACCTTTTGGTCAGACAGTGCAGATATCGCTCCAGGACGTACCAGCACATCTCGTAGTAAAATGGGAAGCGGAATTTGGAATGAACCTAAGGAGAGGAAAAAAGAATTTATACTTACATAAACTCAGACTGGCTATACACTGGTAACATTTTACAAAATCTTTTTTTTTTTTGTGAAGGTTATCAGAGATGTCAGATACAAAATTTTGTTTTTATACATGGACGTGTATAGAAATAACACATTATGTTGCATCCTGATACAGGAGACAGAACAGCTCTTGGGGAATTTAGGTTAAAGTCTACATGTGATTTCTTTTCTTGAATGCTTGGAACTATTCTGCTTAAATTTCTTGTGGAGAAGCTGCAAAAAAGAACAGAAGTTCTTTCTTGCAGTTTAAAATAAACTCAACATGTATCTTTTCACTGAGATTAATCTATTGCAGAGTTTCCTGTGCAGATTGGTATATTGTCATGCTTTCCAGCATGAAGACTCCTACCTTTGTTCTGTTTTCTATCTCGTGGATAGTGAACTGCATGGGGATGTTAAAGCTGTGCAGAATGTTGCCTCCAAAAACTAGTGAGTCTGCAGGAGTGTAAACAGCATGGATCCAACCTTAAATTGCAAAGATAAATAAATAAATAAATAAATAAATAAATAAATAACAATCAAAACAATAAGGAAGGCAACATTTGTCCAAACTCATGATTGAATAGACAGGGTTGCTACAACGTTTTTACAAAAGGCATACTTTTCCAAACTCCCAAAATTTTCAAATATCTTACTCTTTGTTGCCAGTTTTTAAACTACACATACACAATTTACCATTTTACAGTGGTCAGGCTGTAAAATGGTGTTCGCAGTATAAACTGCAAACACCGAGGCTATAAGGATTCACTACTTTTCAAATGAAATCCCAGACTTTTAGAGACTTCTCCAACTTCCATAGGAACTCTGCATTTACTGCAAAGTAACTGTAAAAGACTTTGTGTCCTTATTAATTCATCTGGTATCTAACCTGTTCCTGTTGCCTCCTTAAAAAATAACTAAATCAGCTCACCAGATGGGATGAAGAAGGTGTATCCTTGTTTCAGCTCCACTCTCTGGCATCCATCAGCTCGGTCTCCCAGAAAGACATCACTCTGCTTGCCTGAAAGGACCCAGTCCTCATACAATGCAAGGTTATGTGGGGTTGGAGGCACAAGCCAGAATACCTGACAAAAGAAGTGTTGTTACAAGGGGCTTTTACTGTAATGAACTGGGCTAATGTTAAAAAACCTGGGGTTACCATTTATTAAACCATATGAAGCAAAATCTTAGTTTAAGTATGAGTATAATATAATTTAGGTATAAAGATGAAACACAAACATACTTTTTGTCCCTTGAATACATGATACCAAACTGAAGTTCCTCCGAAATCAATATGAAAGTCTGTGTAGCAGCCCTTTACACTCATCAAACAGTACCTGAAAACAAAATAAGATCAAACTTAATTCCACGAAAAAAAATATCATTAAAAATGAGACAAATATTAACCATTAAGAAGATGGCAGCAAAAACAGATACACTTGAAAAAAAAAAACACATTCCAACTATAAGAAACTAACCAGGAGGACAACAGTAAAGAAAATACTTTACAGTATTTACAATCGATACATTAGCAAACCTTTGCACTTTGGGGTACTTCATCTCTGAAATAATGTTGGTGGCTTCTGTTTGGCTGTGCTTTAGATCAGGAGGCCACATGTTGTCCACCCAGTCAACCTGATCCACCTGTAAAAACAATTAAAACTGGTTTAAAACGTTTATGCCTCAGTAACAAGTTTTCAGTCAACTTCATAGAGGTTTCTGAACGCCTATGAAAATGTTCACAATATCACCATGCATTTCCTACCACTGTGGGTCGTTTGATGAGATGCTCCAGCTTAGTGTGGCTGAACTCTAAGCTGATTACATTAAAGAGTTTGTCGCGCTCTTCCTCCGGGGTCTCGTAATAACGGACGAACTGAGCCATGCTCATTTCTGAGCCTTTTTGAGTGCTCACGTCCATGACATCCACAGACCTGCGACTGCCTGCAACAAAACAGGTCAAATCAACTGATCATTGGCTTTATTACAGAAGCTCCAAATTGTGGTATTACACAGGATACTATACCACAAAGGTAATTTTATTATTTCTACAGCTTTTATTGCGGTAGTTTGTTCTCACTCTTTCAACTTAAAGATATTTACTCTTTGATGGAAAATCCCAAATTAAAAAGCAATTACTTTTAACAAAATGCTCATGGCCTCAATTATTAACATCTCAAAAAAAATTTAGAAAACAAAGAAGTTTTGTTCATTTATATTTTAGATTTTTAATTTGATAACAGCATCTAAACATTTTTATTAAGTAATCCATGACTTCAGATTTTCCAGGAGTACATATGATGTGACAAAGGCCAATTTCAATGAGCCACTCTTCAAAAATGGGAAACAGAAGAAAACATGAAAAAGTCATGACAAGCAACGATGTCTTGCAGCTATAATTCAGGTTGTAGTTGATATTTTTAATCTGAATGTATATATCTAGTATAATTAATACTTAAAAAGTCAAGAACAACTTTAACTGGAACAAACAAAAACGCACACTGAGAATAATGATTAAATAGGTCAAAACTTCAAAGCTCACTGTCAAAAAACTGCAAACTTTTTGCCAGAGTGAGATTAGGCAACTGGGAAAAAAAACTTAAAGTAATTAACACTTCTACACATCTTTACTAGAGGTGTAAGAAAATGTTGAGGTTACTGTAAATCTCCAATTTGAATCACTTCAGGGGCTCCTCAAAGTGTCATTCACAGCAGTCCCCACTAGATGGGGCTGATTTATTCAAAATTAAAGTAATAATGAACAGTACTTGTAGGTAAAGATAACTAAAAAGAGAATAGCAAAACATTAAATATCACAATCATAGCAGTAAGGGGGAATTGTTATATAGCATATTACAGTTCAGAGACCTGTATAAGTTTTCATCTCAGTGTTATATTTAAAAATTGTATATACATATTTCCATAATTTTCATTAAAATATATCAATGTCTTTTACAACCAATAATTTCATGCAACAACACTTTCCTGCTTTAAGTACAAAGAAACTACGACTTTATAATCCTGTGTTACAAAATCTGTCACTGTCAGGCAGTATTAGGCCAAACCAAAAACATTTTTTAAATATTTGACGTCATTTCTAATGTGGTGATCTAGTTTATTTGCAGGAAGTCAAAACAGAGTTGCAAAGATTTCTTTGTTAAACCTAGCAAAAATATTTATATATTCTGTGGTGGTTATTTAATGTGTCCTTAAGAATAAATTTAGACTCTGGCAATTTTACAAGCAAGTGAGCTTTTTGTTTAGTTAAAAAAATTATATAACAAGATATCTGTTAATACTGTATGAATATGTTGGTATTTGTGGCATTCTGCTTACCAACTAATCCTTTTATTTCACTGACTGTAAATTCCGAGTCAGGCATTCTGCAAAAAAAAAAAAAAAAAAGCATGGTAAAAATAGAAAAACAGATCTTATCACAGAAACATGTCTGAGAATGAGAGAAAATTTAGATCTACACTTCTATACTGTAGCAGTCCTTTCAGAAGAAATAAGCATAAGAACACAAATACTCAATAATGCTGCTGAGATTTGGTTTGTTTTTAAACTGGAAATATCTGCATAACTACAAATGCAAACATAAATACATCTTAGTCCTAGTTGTTTTAAAAGGATTTGTTTACATTTAATGAGTTACGTTATTTGAATTTGAACAACTTTAAATAATTACTGCAAGTGTATTTTGGTCCAGTTAATAATAATTTAATCAAACACTTTAAGAGAAAGTAAAAAGAACCTCAATAGTAACAAAATTGCTGTTTTGTGTAGAAAACTTCTTACCTGATCCCTAATTCATCTTTCTCTTTAAAAATAAGTGGTATTCTGAGGGCCTCCCTTTGCACATATTCATAAGTGAAGTCTGCAAGACAGGATATTGTCAGTTTCACTCCAAATCATGTAGGTATCTCTTCATATATTCGTTGATGTAAAGACAATATTTTGCCAGTCAAATAGTCATTTACTTTGTTGCAAGTGAATAATAAAGTTGTATGACGTGATTTTTACCTCTGCCCTCCATTAAGTGAACAAACTCTGCATTATAGCAGTCACTGGCAAGCTTTTCCTCCACGCTGAAACCTCTAATGTTTACAATTTCTTCAACGTCAGAAAGATCTTCGTTCTCGTCGTACATCCTCCGGCAGATGGAGCGCTGCCATTGAAAAATGCCATTATTTACGTGACAAAAACAGAGACACGCGTGAAAACCCCACTGGCTATCCCTAAAAAGGCCCACGCTTCTCCACAGATGGTTACTAAAGAATAGTAAAGAGTCACTGAACGTTCATTTAGTGTCTTAACTTTAAAGCGTAAAATATTTCAGTTTTTGTAGCGCCACTTCGGTTACCATAGCAGCACAATTGCAAAATGTGACTTCTCGCGCTTCAAGCGTTTATTGACGCTTATCGAATGAGAAAGGAGCTGCTGGTGATAACTGTAATTGTTTCTAGTTAACCACCCGCCTTTAACTATTTGTCTTATTTATGTTTTCAAATGCTTGGTGAATATTACACAAATAAAATAAGTTATAGTCTCTACAATTCGGCATTCGCCGTTCTTTTCATTGTTTCCCTCAAACTTTACCAGCTTCCATGACATGACAAATACCCCCCAATGTTTTCAGTTGCAAACGTTAGCTAAGCTAACCCAGTCTCTCTTCTCGCAAGCTAACGTTAACGCGGCGGATGCTACACACCAGCCTCCGTCCAGTTTCAGCACACGTCTCCACGGACTGGGCCATCGTCTGTTCGGGTCGTTTTCCTGCCTCTCAGTTTCGGGGAAGCATCCTCACGCGTAGTAAAGTTAAGGAGGCACTTAGCACCTTTTACGCTTCAAAACAAGGGAACCATGTTTTTGTGTCTTACGTCATGGTCAGGAACCAAAACATTGTTGGACAACGTCATGGCATGTCACTCCGCTGCTTTCCACTGTTTTTACAAACCACAAACATTCATTACATAACATCGGCTTACAACGCATAAAAGCTACTTCCGTCGTTAGAGGACGCGTGTAGTTTAATTAACCACCTTTAAATAAACAGACTTTAAGATGATTTTAAAATGTTTTTCATGCATAGTTGAGTAAAACTGGAGGCACCTAAAATAACACCTTGGTTTTTATAAAATTAGATGGTGATAATAAAACATTTTGTTCGTTCTAAATAAGGCTATCATATTAAGAAATATACTACTAACATTTTGTAATCATTTAAATTCCTTTTTTTTTTTTTTTACTCGGTTCCCTTTTGGATTAGTAAGATATTACTGAATCTGAAATGATTAAATTTCTGATTTTGGTCTGCATCTCTTTGCCTAAGGATGGGTTAGTTTTATTTTTGTTTTGTTTTACTTCAAACTAACATGTCCCAAATCCTCTATGAAAGAACATAGTGTAAGATATTTGCTTTGCAAATTTATAGTAGTGCATTTGTGCCTATATATCACCTCATTTCCATACCACACAGTACTTGCAATGCCAAAACAAAATCAATCTAGTTTAAGATAAAAGTGGAAAAAATGTTTTTATGTTTCACCTCAACAAAGTTTGATCAATTTATATGTGTGTGCTACCTGACTTTTTGAGGCACAATTTTCTTTTCTTTTTCTTTTCAGAGTTCTGAGCTTTTCATCTTTCACAGCTAAAGTTAGGCCTTTATATGATGTTTGTTGCTAACTCTTTCCTCCACAAATGCAGCTCAAAGTGATGTGTTTGCAATTAACAAACAGACTTGATGCACCAACTCCTTTTTGTGAACATTAGGAGCTGACTCCTGTTTGAGAGCTGATTTATTTTTATTTTTTTTATTAATATGTGTTTACTTCATATGCACAACAGAATGTTGACAGAAGCTACAGACTCCTTCTGATTATCCCAACATACTGAAATTACCGTAAGTGCCACAAGAAACTAGTATATAATTTTGTCATGTGTTGCTGTTTGTTGAGTTTAATGGTTAGATGTTTTTATCTAACAATAAACTTTTCACATGTCTCCAACATCCAGCATATTGTGAAAGTCTAAACTTTTAGTTTGATACTTTGGACTGGATTTTCAATCTGCAAATGCATGTCTGCACATGTCCACAAATATGACAAAAGTTCAACTTGTCAATTTTATTCAAGCTGTTGAATGACTTTTGCTTCACAATTTCCTTAAGGTAGTTGTCCGAATTACCACACTATTTCCTTCCACTCAACTTTACATTAAGAATGCAGTATTCTGCAAACAACTAATTAGATTTTGTAGCTCACCCTTGGTCACAATGTGGAGACTGGCATTATGAAAATATTCCAATTTTCTGGGAAACTAACTTGGAGTTTCCTTTACTTTTAGTCAAAAGCATCGAAATCACTTAAATAATTTTATTTTTTTTCAGCCATATTCTAATTTACTGAGGTTTTTAAGTTCAGAGCTGTTAACTGATTTTCATTAATTCAGCCAAAAGATTCGGATCTCGGAAAAGATTCGAAATTCCCGTCTCTATTTACTTGCGGATGTTGCCCTCGTCGCGCGTAGGCTTGTGGGTAATTTAAGGTGCAAAGCAGATCAACACGCTGAAGGAAGACTGTGGGTGGAAAAAAACAGCTTCCGCAGTTACAGTCAGCCGACGAGCCTAAATGCTTCCTGAGGGGACGTAGTTGTGCACCCCTTTTAGTTTTGTGGATCAAGGTTTCCCAAACAGTTGCGTCGTTCGGCCGGTGTTGTGATAATTAGCGCGACATGAGTCTGAACGAGCATTCCCTGCAAGCCCTGTCCTGGAGGAAGCTGTACCTCAGTCGAGCCAAACTGAAAGCTTCAAGTCGGACATCAGCTTTGCTCTCCGGATTTGCCATGGTAAAATCAACTTCATGTATTAATTTCTAGTCCCCTGCAGATAAACTAATCACATGACATTTTGTGTGTCCTTTCCTGTTAGGTCGCGATGGTGGAAGTGCAGCTCGACAGCAAATATCCATACCCACCTGCTCTCCTCATCGCCTTCAGTGCCTGCACCACCGTGCTTGTTGCTGTTCACCTGTTTGCTCTGATGGTCAGCACCTGCATTCTGCCTAACATAGAGGCGGTCAGCAACGTCCACAACCTCAACTCTGTGAAAGAGTCTCCACATGAGCGGATGCACAGACACATTGAGCTGGCGTGGGCTTTTTCAACTGTGATTGGGACTTTGCTCTTCCTCGCTGAGGTTGTTCTGCTCTGCTGGGTCAAATTTCTGCCCATTAAGCCCGACCAATCCAACAACAGCACCGTCTCCTCTGGCGTGGCTGCTGCTATTACCTCAACCTCTATTATGGTCCCGTTTGGTTTAATCTTCATAGTCTTTGCTGTGCATTTTTATCGCTCGCTGGTCAGCCACAAGACTGACAGACAGTTTCAGGAGCTGGAGGAGCTGTCTAACCTCACCAGGCTTCAAAACGAGCTCGACAACAGAGGGGAATCTTCAATCTTACAATCGCCAAGCTCCCAGTTCCCATAGACAAATACCCCGATCTGTATTGGAACTTTCTGAGAGGGCAGAAATTTAGGATTTAGATTTTTACAAGAAGGATCTTTCACCATTTGGAAGTTTTATCTTTTTTTTTGTTTTTTTTTTAAACACTTTATCTTACTGTGAGCTCATGAATGTGCCATAATGCATGTAGCTGGAAGTCACAAAGTTCTTAATGTGATTGTAGCCTAATATTACCACTGGTTATCAGAGATCCACCCATCATTTGTTTCCTGGTTAAAACCTTTATCTGATTTTTAATTTTTTTTAATATATACTTTGAAGTTTGACCTGCTGAGGAATTACACGTTGTACATGTTATTGGTTTATATGTTTCTAGACCAAAAGTGGTGTGCTTGATAACAGCTCTACTCATTATGTCAAACATATCATGCCTGGAATTATTTTTGTTGCCTGCTGCATTTATTTATCGTTTAGTAGAAAGCACATAATGTTTATCAGTTGTTGCACATCTGTGTTTTGTGAAACACATCCTTTTAACTTTTTGTGTATTTAAAGAAATCTACTGTCCTGGCTGTTTTGAACAGTTTGCTGTATGTGTTGACTAATAAGCTGCCAACCTTACAGTATTAATAGAGTGCTGACATGTGTTGTGTTTTAATAAACACTTTCTAACTAAATGGGACTTGACGTTTAGATGTCCAACACATGTCATCTTTAGTTTTTATCCTTGTAAATTACAGCTTATCAAAACATAGTAATTGGGATACCTACATTTAAACAAAGCAATCATTTGTGTGACTATAGTTTATATTTTTATGCTTATCTTGCATGGTTTTATTACACATTATACAGTCATCCTGATCAGCATGCAACTTTTACTATACATTCACTGCAGACTCCACCTCCAGCTGCCCGGTTCATCAGAGGGCAACACAAACACATTCATACCTAAAGACAATTTAGAGAATCTAATTAACCTAAAAGTCATAGGACTGTGGAAGGTATACATGCACAAGGAGAACATGCAAGCTCCACAACAAAAGACCTCAGGCTTCTTTTATGTTATTAACTATAATAGTAACACCTTTGTCATTAATGATCAAAAAAGTGGAAACTCAATGAAAACTATGACTGAGAGAACTTAATGAATAGATGGAGTTGTTTTATTGTCTTCCTGATATCTGGATAAAGTAGGAACTTGCCATTTTTCCTCCTGCTGCTCTTCAACAGTGACATTGGCAAGCTGCTCTAGCTTCTCGTAAAACCAACTCCATGTCCACCAGTTTAATCTTGGAAAAAGAACATAAATACGTATCAATCCTTGTCACTGAACTGAATACTTCTATGTGTGTTTCCACATTTTCCAGGAACCAGTGTAGTTTTCTGGGGCCATTCTTTGACCCTCCACTGTTTTCACTGCAATTACCAGCATAAAAAAGATTACCTAGGTCAAATCTTACCCCAGAAAGCTGCCTTGGTGTAGGCTTTTAATATGACCCTTGAGATATGAAGAGGGAAGGTGTGAAGCTTTTCTGATTGGTTCACTTTGATCAGTATAATGTTTTAGTGTTTCACAGTGCTCGTTTTCCAGCGTACAAATAAAAACAATCACAATGCCTAAAGAATTTCGGAAGGTTTCAAGTTTTAAAGAAGTAAGCCACACCACTGTTGCATATTTAGCATTTTTGAGGCTTATTGCTTTGGCTTATTTTCTAAATATGTGTATATCTTATACATCTCAGAGTTTGAACAGATTTGGATTTCACTTCGTAGTGTGACTGCTGTGGAAAAAAAATGAAATAAAATTGGGGCTGTGGAACCAGATTTTAGGCCCAATTTGAGCTCCTATTTGAATGACTGATAAAGGGTTCTGGGTAATTTAATTCTAGGAGTTACAGGTTCATAGAGGCAGCATGTGTTCTGTTTGCCTGATAAAATGAGCGTGGAAGTGAACGGGTTTCAATACAGTCATAACTGTAAATAGTCACATACCTCTGGAAATGGAAACTCAGGTGGTGATGGTGCTGATTCCCTTCCAACATCTACAAGTGTTCCACATTTTGCTATCCCATCCACCCAAAAGCCTTCATAAAGCAGGCCTTTGTCAGCGTAATAGAACTTTCCATCACCGTTCCTCTTCCCATCTCGCCACGAGCCCTCATACCAGTTTCCATTGGCTACAGGAGAAATTGGTAAAAAAAATCCCTATTAGACATATTGGATCCCAAATGTTTTTCATTTGCAATTATGGGAAGAAACATTCTCTTACAAAATCTAATTATTCCTCGGCCGTGATTCTTATGGTTCAGCCACTCTCCTTCATAAATGTCTCCATTTTCGTAGTACATTCTTCCCCAGCCATTGTGTTGGTCATCTGCCCACTCCCCCTCATACACTGCTGAGCTGTCAAAGAAGTATGTCCCATATCCCTAAAAGGATAGAAAAATGCATATCACTGTCTGGGTATGTGTGCTTCAAAGTCCAATATGAAGATAATAAATAAAGCATACATGCTTCTTTCCATTTTTCCATTGACCACAATACTTCCTTGTGTACTCCTTTGTTTCTGGGATTTGTACACTGTAGGTGCCATAACCATCACGTTTTCCGTATTTCCACTCCCCATGATAAATAGCACCAGCTTTCTTCCAAACCTGAATTCCGTTGCCTTGACAAAGTTTTCAAAAAGTCAGTCATCTAAAATTTAATCTTCCAGAGTATTTGGTTTAATATTGGCTAACTTAATATTGGTAAGGTTTGTTGTGGTAAATAAAAAGTGTTATCTAACCATGCTTCTTGTTCTCCAGCCACTCTCCAGTGTATTCATTTCCACAGACAGAGTAAACTGTGTGCCGCAGTCCACATTTCTGGGAATCTTTATCCTTCTGTACTGAAGGTGGAAGGGTTTTCCTAAATGGTTTATAAATTGGCATGACTGGAAGGCTGTGATAGAAATCCTGTGAGAAGAAATAAAATATTTAAAATATTTAAGATGGTATGTTCACTCATTCCCATTGATTTCCAGACTAAGTGTTTTTGCTTTTTAAAATGATCATCAGCTTCAGCAAATCTGAAGTTTATGCTCTGCACAGAACAGTTTCAAAACGGTGGGATGCCAGAGGGTTTCCTTACACTTGTGGCTCACTGAAAGGGATAATTCAGAGTTTTTGTGAAGTTCTCTTGAATAGAAATATATTGAAATCTTCAGAGTACTGAAATCTTTACAGCTAGTTACCTGAGACACCGTGCTAAATTAGCAATAACAATACAGACTTTTACAACAGAATGTTATTGTGAAAAAGTTAATTTATTTATGCAAAAATCAGCTAAACCTTTACTGATAATAACTTCACAGAACTCCACTTAAAAATATCTGAACTATCCCTTTAAAATCTGTACATCAAAATCGATGTCAGAACTTGGATTTTATGTAACATTATTTTTCTTTTGCAATTCTCTTGAGATTTTGTTTAAAGAAATATATTAATTATTTGCATTGTTGACTATTATGTTATTGAAGAACATTCTAATGAACATGCAGCAAAAAATAGCGAAATTACCAAACCTTCATACTATTACTACCCTTGTTTTCATTACTGAATAACTTTCTCAAGCAAAATTGGCCTTATCGTTCTACCAAAAACAATATGATCAGAGAAAATTTAAGTTAAATTAGATTATAACTAAATATTTTTGGAGCTATAGTTTTCTTATGTGCATAATTACAAAAAATCTGGACAGTTAATGCGATATGTTGGGACACATGTACTTAAAACATAAATTACTGTAAAACACCGTCCAGAAATTTTAAGTTAGATAAAAGTATTTTGTACCTCTGCAGTGTATCCAAGCGGATGACTTAAATGCACTCAAGCCGCATGGAGAAATCAAGAAAACACAAGCTATATCAACTTCTTCCGCAGAACAAAAAAACTGTTTGGTGTATCATAGCAACAGTAAAGTGAACTGTGATTGGTGTATAACGAATTTATTAAAACCCCAAATTAAAATGATTTATAATTAAACCTGTCAGTTATTTTCCAGTATCTTAACAACTTTAATAAAAAATTACGAAAATGTTTGTTGACTTTTAGCGGGTTCAGCTGTGGTTCAGCTACACTGCTTAATCGTTGGGTGTGCGCATGCGCTCTGCGGCACAATTAAAACACGGAGAAGCAGTCTTTGGGAGCAGCGAGGACGAGCCAGTCGGAGTGGATCCTGGTTGAAGTGTCTAATCCGTCACGTTTTGTTCTGCCACGATGTCCAAACCCACTTTTGAGGCAGAATGGGAGGAAATAGAAAAGGAATACCAACAATTGCAGGTAACTAGAATCGCTTAATGGTGTGTTTTTCATGTGTAGTGGGTGTCACTGACAGACACTGTAGCGGGGCTTTGGCACTTTGGTTCTTTGCTCTTCGCCATTCATTCTCGGCTCAGACTTAAACGCTGTATTTAGTCTTCGCTCCTGCTGTACGTCGCTCCAACTAAGCTGTGAACTTATTTAACTATGACTTTATTTCTCTCCGACTGTAGTGCAACATCCTTGTGTTGTAGCGGCTAGCATTAGCTGCAGGTTACTTTACATTTTCCCCTGCCGCTAAAGAAGAGCTATAGTCCAGCTAAAGCCTTCAGTCTGACATGCTATGCTGCTGTTGGTTACACAATTGCTACCAAAGTTACGTAAAGGTCGTGCAAGGCGTTTTTTTGCTCATGTTTTTGCTTGGGTAAACTCTTAATAGCCACTTACTCCCATCCTCTTGTCATTAGTTATTAGGCTAGCTCACCTTTGCTACAGTTGGCTAACTTGAAACAACTCATGTTCAGACGATGCCAGTGCGGCGAGGTATCATAATCAAGTTAACTTTAGATTTGTGTCTGCAATGCCATGGAAGCTGGAAAGCTAGAGCTCTTCTTCAGGGAAGGAAATTGTGGTGGTGATGGTCATGATGAATGCTACTGCTAAGGATTCTTCTTTCAGAGTCTATTGTAGTCTTGAATAAACTTGTTCAGGTGCATGATCAGTAGAAAACGCATAAGAAAATCAAAACACTACACCAATAGTTTTACACTACTTTTAAATAAATGAATCCTTTTTGCTAAAAAGGTCCCATCATTATTGCCTTACCATATGTCAAACTTGTTGAATTGGAAACCTGTGTGCTTTTCAATTCAAAAATGCTTTATTGATCCCAAAGGGAAATTAAATGTTGTGTCTCTTATTAATTTAAATTCTTCATAGATTTATTGTAGATAGTGATGGGTGCTGGCAGGAAAGATCACCTGTAGCAGTCTGTATCATAGTGAATTTGAAGAAGCCTCTGACTGAAGACATTTTGTTTTCTAAGACAGTCTCAGAGGATGGTCTGGGTTGTCCATAATGTTCTTGATTTTATGCAAAATATTAATTTGCATTATCATCTCAAGAGTTTCCACAGAACAGAACCAGCCTTCTTTATCAGTTTGTTGAGCATTTTTAGGTCCCTGGTTCTGATGCTACTGCCCCCAAAGATGGTGGCAGAACAGATGATGCTCTCAACAACAGAATCTTAGCTTCTGACCCTTCTACTCTGACCCTTCTTATAGACGGCTTCACTGTTGCGTCTCCCCGCCAGTCTGTTTCCCAGGTGAACACCAAGATATTTATATTTGTCAACCACCTCCACTCCTTCTTCCTTGATGGAAATATGGTTTGATCTAACCGTGTTTCTTCTGAAATCTACAATCATCTCCTTTGTTTTGTTGACATTCGAGATAAGGTGATTGTTCCGATATCATGCTACAAAGCGGTCCACCAGCTTTCTCTACTCAGATTCTTGTCCATCTCAGACACAGCTGACGACTGCAGAATCATCTGAGTATTTCTGGAGAGGGCATAAGTCGGGCTTCGGCTGTAAATCTGAAGTGTAGATGGTGAAAAGGAAGAACAGTACAGTCCAGTCCCCTGTAGTGCTCCTGTGTTGCTGACCACCTGGCTAGACACAAAGACCTTCCGTCCAATGAACTGTGATCCGTTTGTCAGGTAGTCATAGATTCAGCATCCATAAGAAATGGCAAAGCAATTTGGTCAATGTATTCATGAAATGATGATTAACCAAATTTTTAAAGGAGATTGTGCTTTTTCATATCAAAGTAGAAATGCTAGAGAAGTGCCAAACTGGTCAGTCTAAGTTTATCCATGTCTATTTAACAAATGGTGAAGAGCATCGACATGTATGAACATTTATTTTTTGCGTTGACTAATAAAGTTTGTTCTAAAAAAGTTTTTACAAATGGAATAATGATTAAAGTATTACAATTTCTGCCCTACTTAATGTTACTGGTGTTTAATAATTAAACGCTATACTAAATGAGTGTTTAATTTAATTTCCCTTTATTATTTTTGAATTGTGTTGTAGAGGCAGGAATTCAACATATTACAATAAGTCACATATGTGCTTGCACTCCTTGGCAGTAATTATTATACCACTTCCTCCACAACGTAACCTCAAGTATTCAACTGTTTAGATGTAAACCCCTGACTGACCTGAGGTATGATGTAGTCCTTAAATTGGTCATGTGCACATCAACAGCTTTAATGTGAGAAAACTGTCATGTGATATAAAGCACAGGCAGTGCGATTACACACACCTCGGGATATTTTATTGCACAGCAGAAATCTGTATGTGGT
Source organism: Alfaro cultratus (assembly GCA_903066825.1). NCBI lineage: Eukaryota > Metazoa > Chordata > Actinopteri > Cyprinodontiformes > Poeciliidae > Alfaro > Alfaro cultratus. Next base: position 51,418 of record CAEFZX010032303.1, read on the forward strand.
TTCATTTGGTGGACTTGATTAAAATACAAAAGCCTAAAGAGCAAACCAATAAGGAACCAATACATAAAGACAAAACCACATTCTTAGTCTGAAAATCAAGTTTGTTTAGGTTAAGTTGTCAAAAGCATTTCTAAAATCTATGAGTGGCAGCGGTCGTTTCTGTAACAGCTTATATTGTCTGCAGGGATTCTGCGGCTTGTTGTTTATCTCACCGCTTAATGTAGAGTCATGGGCGGATTTTGTTCAGACAGAGCTCAAATTAAATTTCACAGTGTGAAGTGTTCCCTGCTGACATTTTTTTTATTTATTTATTTTTTTATAATGTTATCGCTTTGACGTCTGTAGAAGTGTCTTAATGTAACTTATGTTTCTGCTTATTGTATCTCCAGGAAACTCATAAAATATACAGACACAAACTGGAGGAGCTCACTAATCTTCAGGTGACATGCAGCAGCTCCATTAGCAAACAGAGAAAATGTCTGAAAGACCTGAGGCTTAGCTTGAAAAAGTGAGTACTGCCAGCATTTAGGGGAAAGAAAAATTTTTTTTTGTTTGGTTTCAAAACAGTAAGACTAGGTTAATGATGTGCTTGGGCTGAAGTGTCTATCTATATTGCCTCCCAAAAGTCTCCATACTTCTTTAACTTTTCCACATTGTTTAATGTTTCAACCAAAAGCTTCTGTCTAAATACAAGATAATCTAAAAGAGACTGCAAAAGATTAAAGAGTTTTGCAACTGTTCGCCATCCAACCGGATAGCAGTTGCACATTATTAACTTTGGTGGGTGTAACGCCACAAAACATGACAAAGATGAAGAGATATGGATACTATTGCAAGGCATATTCTCATTCTGATTCCAGTCACAGGTGTAGATGGATGTTACTGGGTTACTGCCTTAAAAAAAGCATATTTTTCTGAGACTGAAATTTTCTTGCTCATCAGCATTTACTCTGGTCTTCACAGGTGTGCGCAGACATGCGATGAAAATCAGCAGAAACTAATAACAGACATCAAATCACAAATCAAAGAAAAAGAAAATGTTTTCTTTGATATGGAAGCCTATTTGCCAAAGAAGAATGGGTATGTAGTTTATTTTTTCCATGTATTTGTTCTTTTCCTTCTTTGGTAATATGAGAATTTTCTTAAATCCAGGAAACTGTACTGACCTTTTTTGTTTTGTGTTTTCTATTTCAGGCTGTACCTGAGTTTGGTCCTGGGCAACGTGAACGTGACGCTCCTCAGTAATCAGGCAAAGTATGGAAAATGCAAAATGAAATGACTCCAAGATAGAAAAGAAGATGTTGTCTACTTGCCAATCTCACCCATGTTTCATTTGTATAGATTTGCCTACAAAGACGAGTACGAGAAGTTCAAACTTTATATGACAATAATCCTGATGCTTGGAGCCATAACCTGCCTCTTTTTTCTTAACTACCGGTAAGGTAATGCTTCCTCTTAAAGGAGTAGTCTTATACTGTAATGTTTTCTTAAATAATTGTTTTATTATTATTCAATCTTCAGAGTCACAGACGAAATCTTCAACTTTTTGCTGGTCTGGTACTATTGCACTTTGACCATAAGGGAAAGCATCCTCATCACAAATGGTTCCAGGTGCGTTTTGATGATGATCTCATAAAAATTTCTACGTTTGGGTTTGAAAATAATGCAGCTGTTTTTGGTCTCCATCCCTTTTTTCTGTTTCAGGATCAAAGGCTGGTGGGTGTCTCACCATTATGTGTCCACTTTCCTGTCAGGTGTTATGCTTACCTGGTGAGATACCTGTTTAGCATGTTATTCAGTAACACACCAAGAAGGTGAAATTCATAAAATGCTAAACATGTTTCTGTTTACCAATGTATGTTTTCACAGGCCTGAGGGACAAATGTATCAGATGTTTCGAAACCAGTTCCTTGCTTTCTCCATTTATCAGAGTAAGTCTTGTGGTTTGCTTACCCAGATTTTAGCTTTTTCCAAAAAGGCTTTCTCTCTTGTCTAATGTTCTTTTTTTATTTTACATGTTTGTATGTTTGAAAGCAAAGCATGCAGTGCTGTGAAAAAAGATTTCAGCATCCACCAGAACTTTAATAGGTTTAATGAGTCCCTCCAGAAAGATGCGGTCGCAACTATAAATTCACTCATCATTCTCAAATTTTATGTATTTTTACCAGTCGTCGCAACTTCTTTGCAAATCTGACCAATAATCTTAATGTTTTCTGTATTTCCTTCTTTTCTGAAATGCAGTATTACAGTTTGAACTTTAAAAACCGTGATGATAAAAATAGTCCCATTCAGAGGGCGAAACAAAGACACCTTAAACCAATAATTATGGCTTGCATGTTTGTTTTTTTATGTTTGCATAACAGCATATTTGCATCTAACCAGGATTGGTGGCACCGGTGTGAGCTTCCAGCTCACTTTGCAGTGTTTAGCACACTGCCTGCACAGTGGAGGGTTATAAATCAGCTGTAGAAAAAAAATCATGGTTTCCTGAATGAAGGGATGTGACTAAATATTTCCATTCTTAACAAATGGTCCTCCTAAATTTTCTCTGTCTAGAAAGTGAAACAAAATACAGTGAAGTTAGAAAATATTCAGTTTGGAGCTTCAACTTGTTATATTTTGTGATTTGATCAGTTAAACACATATAAACAATCTCTTCTTCTTCTTTTTCTTAGCTACAGAGGACTTTGAATCAGAAATGGCTTTCTTGATCAGAGAACTGAATATGCCAATTGTTAGCTATTAAATAGCTAATAGTGATTAGCTATTTCAGAATAGCTAATCTGAAATCAGATTAGCTATTCTGATTTCAGAATAGCTAATCACTATTCTGAAATCATATGGAGAGATAGATTTTGTTCTGTTGTTTAAATAAATTAAAACTAGAAACTTAGACTATTTTTGGTCTATAAATACCTAACAGCGTTTACTTTCATAAACCGTCTTGTTCAATAAAATCCAGCAAAATGCTTGGAACAAAAACAACCTACTATTATGAGTGTGATCAGTACATTACTGATGAAACTTTGTTTAGTCAGCATTTCTCCTCCCACCTTCTCACAGTTCTATCAAAGCCAGTAGCAGTAGTGAGTTTGTCTTTCAGGGCGGTTTCGTCTGAAAATTCAACAAGTGAAAGTCAATATCAAAGATAAAAAAAGAAAAAAATCACCTGCTGGGCATTTAAACTGTTGACAAATATTTGCTTCAAGCAAGCAAATTTTCCCTAAAATCCAATTTACATATTGATCAATTGAATAAATAAGCTTTAAATTAATAAAATTAAGACGGTTTTGAAAAGTTCATATCCAAACTTGGAGAATATACACCGTGTACCAAATTATAATGCAAATTGGATTTAAGTGTCATAAAGATTAAATTTTTTGTTGTGCTATTAAATTTATAGATGGTATTGTGTGTCAGGACTCTTTGAATCACTATAATTAGTTTCAGAGAGCTGGGATGATTAGTTTGTCTGGTAATTTATCAATTAAAAGAAATCTACTTAAGGATGTTCCACATTATTAAGCAGGCCACAGGTATCAAGCAATATGGGAAAGAGAAAGGATCTCTCTCCTGACGAAAATCATCAGATAGTGTAGTGCCGTATGACAAGGTATAAAAACATTAGATATTTAACGAAAACTGAAGCGTTATCGTCGTACTGTGAAGAGATTTGTGGCTGATTCAGAACAACGATGGGTTTGTGCAGATAAAGGCATAATGAGGAAGGTTTCTGTTAGACAAATTCATCGGATTAAGAGAGCAGCTGTTGAAATGCCCTTACAAAGCAGCAAACAGTTATTTGAAGCTGCTGGTGCCTCTGGAACCTCAAGGTGGAGGATCCTCCAGAGGGAGCTTTGTTCAGTAAAATTTGATTTATACTGTAATAGTTCATGACTTGAAAATTATACTGACCATCATTTGCATTGACCATTAACAAAATCTGAGAAAATATCACTTGCATAATAATTTGGAACACAGTGTAATGTGTTGCACACTAGTGATTAAAATTATTGCTTATTGATACTCATTATGTGGTAACTTTCATCAGTCTCAGGTGATGGTTCAGATTGAAAAACATTTAATTTAAATAATTACTGCTCATAATTTCAGGGTACAAAAGCTTAAGTGGTTGGATTTTCTTTTCTAAGCAGATGTAATTGGTATGTTTGTAGTATTTTCTCTCTCCCTACTTATATATTTTTCTGTGAAATCAGTTTATCCTTATCATGTTTCTATAATTGAGTAATTATATTACTGTCATTTCTACAATTCTAGGCTTTGTTCAGTTCCTCCAGTATTACTACCAGAGCGGCTGCTTATACAGGCTGCGCGCTTTGGGAGAAAGAAATCAGCTTGACCTCACAGTGGGTGAGTTGTACACTATTTTTGGTGCTAGTCATTTCAATCGTTTGAACCCTTGAGTCATCTGCACCGGCATGTCTAGAAAATTGGGGTAAAGGTGAAGAATGGAGACAGCTGTAGCTCTTACTCTGTTGGGATGCAGATGTCTGGGAAACTCGAGTGAGGCATCTTCAAGCTGTCTCCAATGTCAGATTGTTGTGCATAAAATATAAAGTAGTAGTATAATAATATCTTCTGTGGCACAGTAAGGTTATAGTTGGGTTTCTTTTGCAGAGGGATTTCAGTCGTGGATGTGGAGAGGGCTCACTTTCCTTTTGCCTTTTCTATTCTTTGGCCACGTAAGTCGAACAAGTCTTGCCTTTCTGCTTGAATTTAATGCATTAAAATAAAAATCCAAGTTATGCCACATCACATTTAGCATTTGTAGTCATTGTTTGTTCTGATAGGCTTTTCTAAAAATGTGAGCCTTGAATGAAAATTTGCTCTTGCCACTTTACTGTGTAAAGTCCATATAAAAGGCAATGCTTAATCTGTTTGCAGTTTTGGCAGCTGTACAACTCTGTGACCCTGTTTCGCTTGGCAAGACATGATGACTGTAAGGAGTGGCAGGTAAGGATCGGGTTGATGGATGCCGTCGTTCAGTCAAAACACATCTTGATTTCAAGGAGAAAAAGCTATATTTAAAAGGATTTTTTATGTCAAACATCAGCATAATTTCGTCATATTTTCTGGGGCTTTAAAAAAAATCAGGTTTGATTAGACTTTTAAAGGTTTTTGTCCTGCTTCATACATTTCTGCCTTCGCTTTGAACATCATAAGATTTATTCACTAGCGTTCCAGCTGCTTTTCCCAACACATGCTGTCATCAGCAACACAGAAAGCAAGACACATAAGGGAACTGAAGCAGCCAATATTGTTTCTTCTTCACTTTAATGTCACTATAAAGGGTGAAAAACATGGGAAACCCAAGATTTATTAGCTCAGCAAAATATTATGCATGGTCTATAATACAGCTCATAAGCCATGCACTCTGGTAGTCTTAAAAACATTGGCCATGCAGGTTTCAGCTGCACTACTTGATGAATAACCATGTCGGTACAGCTGATGAAAAATATTGGATGTACAGTGAGGGTCAGGAGTTGAGTTTAATAAGGGAGTCTGATGCTGATCATTTAGAAGTGGTTTAACTTTCTCATTGTTTACATTTCTACAAAAATACATTTTAAAAAAATAGTAATTTGTAAAGTCACCTCATTGGCATGTTTACAAGGCCATGTTTTTGTTTACCATATTCGGTGTAGAAAGAAAATCTCAAATGATACAATTTTCTGAAAAAGAAGCTAAACAATGTACAGTGATATTTTGTTTATGACTGCAATTTCAATGCGAGTGACTAGGGTTTAATTTTTCTTGAATTTGAATCATATTCAGCTCAAAATTTAAGAGAAAACAAATTTTGTGTGTATGACTAAAGGGAAAGTTGGTTTTCATCTCAACCGAAAAAGTGGTGATGCAATCTTGTCTTTTTTTGTTTCATGAAATAATGCACAACATTTTTTCTGGGGAAATGCTGCTTTCAGATCAACATAGTTGATGTTTCATATGTTTAGTTTAGTGTAACAGTTTCACATTTAAAATGCTAAAAATGATTTCTAGTACAGCTTTGGTTTCTGTTTATTTTGTAACCCTTTTTTTATATTGAAATAAGTTTTCTTTCCTTGCTTTCAGATATTCATGCTGGCTCTAACATTTCTCGTCCTCTTCCTGGGAAACTTTCTTACAACATTAAAAGTCGTCCACCAAAAAGTTCAAAAGAAGGAGAAGGACATCTAAAAAAGTGACTGTGAATAAGTTCGGTGAAACCTCTCTGATCCTTGAAAGGACCAGCAATCACAGGTCAAACACGCACAATCGTTTACCGGACTGACCCCACACTGACCAGGCTGAGTCTGGACGGAGCTGAGGTTTCTCTCAGCCTTCGATGGCAGCGGCTTCCAGCCAAAGTATCCCGCTGACGGGTTCTTACTTTACAGTAACTTGATGTTGCTGTGAAACAGTGTGGATGATAACCAAACAGGAGGAGCAGTTTCTTGCTTTATTCTGTGTACATATTGTGGACAGAATGTTTCTATGGATTTGTGCATGAGTTTCGGAGCACCTTCGCTCAAATCATTATGCAAGGACAGGTAGCAGAACAGAACAAAGTTTGCCTTTCAACACTTGAACGTCTGCCATGCGCATACTTCTGTGAAGTAGTAATGGTCTAACTGGCGCTGGCTTATATTCTCTTTGGCACCTCAGTCAATGAACTTTTTTTTCTTCATGGACATTTTAAAACCACTGTCATGTTACTTCAGAGCAAACCAGCACACGGTTCAAGCCCATGACTCTAAAAGCATTCGTTAAAGGGAGGGGGAAGGGTTCTCACTGGTGTACTTTGCTCTATTTACAGTCAGAGGGAGCTTCTTTTCTTGTTGTTTTTAGTCAGAAAACTTCCATTAAAAAGGGAATTTGACATTTATTAAAAACCAACTTTAGTGAAACAGCAAGGAAACGAACATAAAAATGTCGCTTGTGATTTCCCAAAATATTTCTTACAGACATAGATGCTTTACATTTTACATCTTAACATTTTGTTAAGAAAACGTCTAGCAGAAATTTGGCTGATGGTCTTAATCTTGCCGAAGAAACTTAAAAGTTCAAAATGCACTCTTCAGGTCCTGACCGTTCTGGTTTCTTCTGTTATTTTGTTACATAATGTTGTGCAAGTGATCAAATGTTGCTGTTTGTGCCGCTACTCGGATTTATTCAGCTAAGAGTACTGTTGTGTTTTTTCCATTTCAAATTACATAAGCGTACCGCTATTCTGTAATAGTGCACATTAATTTTTATTTTTGATTAAGTCATTCACTGTAATGTTTTTTTTCTTTCAGTCTTTTTAATCTGTTATTTCAAAATTTGGGTGTGTGTTGCCTTATTCTACCCCCGCCACAGTTAGTTTTTTATTATTATTTCAACAAATTTTAGTTCTCCCAGGGGGCATTTAGAACTCATTTTTATTGAGGGGGAAAATTGAAGCTCGTTGGGGATCAGGTTATTACATTTTATGCCATAATGCACAAATAATCTTTTTTCATAATGTGTCTGTTCATTTCATGTGTCTGAAGTGTGGTCAGTAACAGAGGACATGTGCCAGTTTCTTTAACCTGTGTATGTTGTTGTGAACAAAATCCATACTACATTAAACACAAATATGCAACTGTTTATGTGAAGATCCAGACAATATTTGTGTTTATTTTAATTTTAGAATATTGATAGCGCTTGACATTTAATGTGCTAGTTTATTTTCTGCCTCAAGTGGGCGCTGTTGGTAAAGTTAAGAATTACTAACCGGCCTAGTGTGGCCATATTGGTAGCCAACCAGTGCTACTTTAAAGTTACAGTACCTTTACATATTGAAAACCAACAACTATTCTATGTAGGATTATGTTGCCTACAAATTTCAGCTCAAGAACTGATAATTTCCATTAATAAATAGGTATAGACAACTTTCTGCAGTTGTGGTGCAAAATACTTTCAGGAAAAAAAGAATACTTGTACATAAACACAAAAAGTATAAAACGCATACAAGAAGTGTCTTGTGTGCTACATTAGAAAATGTCATCACAACTTGCAAAACTGCCCTTCCTGCTGCAGCAATCGCAATTTTTGTTGCGCTGTTGAAGATTACTAACCGGTCTTTTGGGGTGCACATAAGATGCATCCTATCAGGCTTTTTTTTTTTTTTTTTCTTTTCTTTTTTTACTTTCATATCTGTGTAGGACGCAAATTATATTTGGCATCTCAAGTGTCCAAATGCGTTGAATATAGCAAAGGATCCTCTAACAATTGCCTGCAAGAGCGTGGGATCCTGAAAGTTTGTATCTTCACAGAATAAGACATTTTTTCTTCCTCTTGTTGTTCCTCTGTTTTCGGTTGAAGGCCAGAGCTCTTTTTGTCGCCTCTCTGAAAATGTCATCCACGTTCTCCTGATGTTTGGCCGAACACTCAAGATAGAGCTCCGCGTTCATCTCCACCTGAGTCTCCTCTCCCTAGGCCCAAACACACCAAGAATTAAACTGTGTGGCTGACAGTATGACAGCATGCAAATAAAAATAAGCAATTGGGACATGATGGAGATAATGTGGTTTAAATGTTTGGTTTGGCCGCTTCCTCTTTCACATTGCTCTGTGCCTCCTGCAACCTCGCTGAAAAGGTTCTGCTTCGTAGATCAGTAAATGCTGATGCACTTTTCTTACCTGAACGTACGTAATGGGACTCAGATTCATGGCCTTCAATTTCCTTGAACACTCTTTATCCTTCCTGAGGTCGGTTTTGCAGCCAATCAGGATCACCGGTGTGCCCCTACAGAAGTGCTTCACCTCCGGGTACCACTAGATAAATATGAGATTTGAACATTTTGTTTAGAACTGGAAGCCTGGGATATCTGATTGCATTATCTTGCTTGCTTTTGCTTGACTGAATAATCTGTATGTAGGTTTAAATGGGAACAGTTCTTGAGTTAATCAGCAAAAAGAATGCAGCACTTCTTCAACATAGCTTTCGCTGTTAATCATTAGCAGATAAAACCTGAAACTCCACTTTGGCATAAAGAATCACTATCCATTTCTTTGTGTTGTGTGTGTGTGTATGGCTTGACACAAGGCATGTTGGAGGTCCCTTGTGTTACCTTGATCATAACATTCTCAAAGCTGGTAGGGTTGGTCACATCAAAGCAGATTAAAACCAGATTAGCTTCTTGGTATGACAGTGGCCTCAGTCTGTCATAGTCTTCTTGTCCTAAAGAAACAAAAGCACAAGCTATGTGGGTAAAATAACAGCTTTAGAGAAGAAATCATGCATGATAATGCACAGCAGAACCGAGCAATGCAGTATTTCTCTCAAGAATAAATATACCAGTGCGATGTATCTGAACAAGCTGCGAGTAAAGACATAAAACCACATCCTGAATAAGGCTTCCCTCTCTACAGATGCAGGGCGCCCTGCCAAAAGATAAGTTTCGGCACAGACTGTGATGACTTTCTAAAATGAAAACATTTCAGTACTGTGCACCTTCCTGTGAATCTTACAGGAAGCTGTGTGATAAACATGTACTTCTTATTCTTGGGTAATTATATTAACAAAAATACCCCCACAATTAATGCAACACTACCATGAACATATGCAACCAGTCAGTATGGGAAACAAGAGGTTTGCTAATTCAGTTCACAAAAAACAGAAACTGTGCAAAAGATCTTTGATCTTTGGCACAGAATACTAAATATGTAGTGCTTTTTCTTTCTTAAAGAAAGCCCTAAAGTCGATGTGCATCTTGACATAAAAATATTACAAACTAAGCTAAAACTAAATAAAAATTATGTATTTTTCTAGTAAAAACTAAATAGGTTGTATTTTATATTAGTATTTCATGAAGGGTTGGCTATCACTAACTTGTCAGTTTCTCTGTCATAAATATCAACCTTTTCTACTTCCTCAACATTTGTTGCTGCTCACCTAACAATTCAGTGACCAATAAAATTTTACAGACCACAAGTTTATTATCTAAAATAAACACTTTAAAATGTGTTGCCATCCCCATTAATTGACAGCATTGCTGACTCTGGGCCAGTATGCACTATTTTATTATCAACATGTGGACAAGGTCTGTGACCGCAGAGTTCCTTCTTGGAGCCTTCTTGACCCTTTAGTATGATGTGAAATGTGTTGCGCCAAGAGTAAAAACGGGATGAATTGTAATAAGGAAGTGATGTTTCTCTTACCGGCTGTGTCATACAGGTTGAGCTTTATCTCTTTCCCTCCCAGGGAGGTAGTTGTGACATACTTTTCAAACACTGATGGAGCATATTTCTGTTTAGAAAAACAAAAAGAAAGATTTATTTTTCTAACTGAATGTTTAATATCAACTTCAGATCACATTAAGTTGTTTGTTTTACATTAAATCTTTCACATTTATCATACGAAGTGTTGTCTGTATATTAAAGTCTCAATGGGAGCTCCTCTTACCTCTGGAAAATCACCTTTGGCATAAACCATCAGAAGAGAAGTTTTCCCACAGCCTCCATCTCCCACAATCACAATTTTAAGTTCTTCTACCTTTTTTGTGGTACCGCTGCCGGGTCCGGCACCGTTTTGTGTCATGTTTTAGTTCCCTCGAAACAGTCAAATACGTGCCAGGCAGTACGAGGCAGAAGGTGCTCCCTCCAGATTTTAGTGAGAGATTTTGTGAAAACAGGTAAATCTACATTTGGATCGAGTTGAGATCACATAGACAGGAACAGGCATGTCTCATGGTTTACCAGGTAGTTCAAACAGCTCACCACTTCCTCTTCCTGTCAACATGACGCCGTTTCCAACTGTCCCCCCCTACACTTCTCTCCTGCCCCATCAACAGGCATGTTCACAGAGAGCTGCAGAAAGCCTGCAGCTGAACTGCACATGTATAGTTACCAAGACTGGCTACTCCTACTTCCTCTTCTGCTTATTTCATCCTGTGGGTGTGGGCTCAAAGTGAGGGACAGCCTCCAGTGAATGTGAATTTGTAAGAAGGGAAGATAGCACTTAACCTAAAAACGTGAATGCTTTCGGACAGTGAGTGGGCTTTTGTTTGCACGGACATCACTATAAAACCATTTCTTACTTCTGTGGTTCATAAAAGTGTGAGGATGCTTTGATGGCAGTGAATGTAACCTCACACCTTCTTGAAAACTGTTTTTGTACATGTGGGGGCAGGTGAAGAAGCTGTGAAGTTTAGTTTGACTTCACAGTTTATATCACCAGTAGGAGGGTTTTGTTTAAGAGAACTAAGATACAAAAAGTTATATTTGATGTGTTTATACAGTAAATATTTGTATATTTTAAGTTCAGCTGAGTTTCAGATTTACATTTTAAATTATTTCCATTCAACAAGGAAGTTTTCTTCTGATAATTGAGATGCCACTGCTCAACAGGTAAAAATAATGGAAAAGGAGAGTCATTTAAAAAAAGAATCAATTTACATTTAATAAAAAATTGGCTTGATGAAAACAATTTAAACCCTCTTCAACAATCAATGGAACATTTTTATTGGCATTACAGCAATCAAATCTTTCCACAATTGTGGGCCAGCTGTTTTCCATGTTTCCACTGGTATTCTGAAGATTTATGTTTGGCGAATAGCTACAAGTCTCTGAGGTTGTAAGGCAACCTGGTCACCAACCTAGAACTCCCTCAGATTCAACTGTAAAATATTGGTCAAATTAAACAATTACTTTAAATGTTCAAGAAGTTTTATTTTTTAGTCAGATGATACTAACCTAAAACCTAAGCGTTTCATTCTCATGTTTAGGTTGAATCTTGGGGGGAGGGGGGGAAATCATGAGTCATCCACCAAGTCTTCAGAGGACTTGATTTTATTCAGCCGTAAACGGCTTATATTTTGTAAACAACATTCTAAGACAGGTTTCAGCAGCTGACCAGGTCAAAATGAGAAGGTACTTTGAGGCGTATCGAACAACATAATCAGTGTGTCATGAGTTTTAGTCGTGGGTTAATGTGTGAAACTACAGCAAAACCTTGAGGCAGACATGGTCTATCTGGCTCGGATTAGGGAGGTATCAATGCACAATAGGCATAAACAATCACTCATATATAAAAATATATATATTATCAGGATAGTAAATGTAATTAAGAGTGCTCTAAAAGTGAAGTATATTTTTCAAAAACAATTTTGGAAAATGTTTAACTGATGAGGATTACAGAATAATACAATATGCTGGGGTAGAGTGAGTAGATCACAGGGAGTGAGCGTTCATCATCAGAACATACCAAAATGTTCTTGAATGGACCAGTTTACTTAACATGGAGGCATTTCAGGTGAAACTGAGGTAGGCTCTGTAAAGTCAAATTTGAAGATTTATGTTAGAAGACAGCTAGTAGAAGAAGTTATCCCTTTAGAATGATAGGTTATAAATTTGTATTATTTGAAAAAGGTATTTTAAGCATTTTATAAATGATGATTTGTACATTATTAATTCAGTAATGCCTGTATCTGAAATAATGTTGTGTAATTTATTATATTTGGGTGATGCAATCCTTTCAAGAATGGGCCTGAAAATATTTTATAAAACATAAAATAGCACAAAACTCCAAAATGAGTGTACAGTCTTTATTTAAACGTCATAAACATACAACTAATAAGACTACAAGAAAAACTGTAGAGTATTAAAAAAATGATTAAAAGTCACAAAAAATGAACTTACATTCAACACCATCAATATGAAAATTACAAGTCACTAGTAACAGAACTGGATCAATAAAACTATAAAGCTTTAAGTACATGTTCAGTACAACCTGGCAGCTTTAAGAGCAAATCATTGTCCCTATAAGGCTCCATTTCAAGCTGTGGGGAAAAAGCCCTGTCTAATAAACAATAAAACGTGCTTGCATGACTTACAGAGTGAAACTCGAAGCTTCACATATGCGTAAAAAGGTGGTCTGTAAATGTGTCCTAGAATGTCCACACGCACACAGCCCTTTATCAATAAACAGAGAACAATTCTTGAAATATTTGTCGCCGACCAGAGAGAGAAAGAGAGAGAGAGAGTGAGACAGCTGTCCTGCGGAAAAGAGGCCAATCCCCTGTGTGGAATATTCCAGTCTGTCAGCGGTAAACTGAGCGGCGCTGGCGAGCGGGGAATTTTTTCTCCCTGCTTTTTTCTGCAAATACAAGGCTATAAATACCTTCACTGGTGGGTTTCGATACAAAACTGTCCACTAAAGTGACATTTTCACTGCTCCGAACACAAAGCTATTAAATAAATGCGCAGTTAACAGGCCTCTGAACCACAGCCGGGTTTTTGTGCCCTGCTATTTATCTCGCAGGCAACTCCATCGCATTGAAAGAGGCAACATTAACCTTGAAATGCACCTGGAGACCCCCCTCCCTTGCGCAAGCGAATCCAGACCCTCCCACCTATATTTTAACTCTTTCCCCGAAGTAAACTGTAAGAATCCGATCTTATTTGTTTCCACTATCTGGTCTGCGGCGCCTTAAACTCGCCGTGCTGGTCGCTCGCTGATCCGCCGGTTTCTGCCTTGAAGCACCCTTCACCTAGATACAACACAAACAGGGGCTTGCCGCAGCGGATTCCCGTTGACCTTATATGGCAGTGTGTGGGGGTTGTTGTTGCAAAGCTCTCGAGCTCTCATGGCAACCATCCAGTTCTCGGATTACAAGTCAGCCTAGCAACTGCCAGCCTGAAAACGCTTTTATGATCAAAGTTTCACCCCCTCTCATGGAGAATCCACCATTTATCCTTTTTTTTTCTTCTTTTTTTTTAACTAAACAGCATTTGGACGATATCCATATTCGTTACAGTCGTCATATTTGGTTCTGAGTGCCGAAAACATAGAAGGAAGTGTTCCGACAAAAAAATAAGGGCGCTTTCCAGAGCCTCACCCAGTTATGGCGCAGCAACATTTCACAGCACAGTGCTCCTTTTGTCTGTTAAGAAGCCATTTTGAGACAGAGAACTGAGCAAGAGCAGCCTCCTGACCACCAAAAGGTTTATTTGGATGTAAGGAATCAGTAGAAAAACACAAGATTTCCTCCCCATAAGATTGATTTTTGCTCGTTTAAGGCTTGGATTACATATTTTGAATATCAACTGTAAGTTTGCTGTATCACTAAAAATGTGGGCTACAGCAGTTTTTCCTACAATCGTTTTGTCAAGTTTTAAAAGTCTGTGGCTAATATGTTCACGTATAAGCAATTAAAAAATTAGGTTAAATAGCTAAAAAAAAAAAAAAATCCGTTACCTTATTAAAACATTTCCATGTAGGTTTAAATGATGTAGCTCAGTTAGAAATGTCGAAAATGGACGAAGTTATACTCGACTGCAATCCTGTCTTGAGGAGAAGAGAGATGGTTTTGCATATTGCCCACACAGATGATGCTTGAAGATGCATTTTCGCTGGCTGTCAGATGGGGTATGCTTGCCAGTGATGAGAGGAAGAAAAAAAAAGACTTTTTGAAAAGAGGTCTAACTGTCGTGCTAATGGAATTCCTTCCTTTTCAGGAGACGCATTCCCACCCCCTATTAAAGCCATTATTAGAGGATCCGAAGATGGGGCTGAAAACATCCCTCCTGTCCCTGCGTTTAGGCCTGTTAACTGCATTCACCAAAGTGTTGAGGTAAATATTTTTCACAATGAGAAAGTTTTCCCTCCATCGGTTTCCTATTAGGTTTTGGATTCTTTGTGATTTAAATATTACACAAGAAATATTTTTTTGTAAAAAGGACTACCTGAATATGCTTCTTTTAGATATTTTAGATATACCCTTGAGGCAAGGTCAAACAGGCGTTTACACTTTGGACGTGTTTGGCTCTGAAATGGCGAGTGGACGACTCGAACCTAAACGTGGTTCTGGTTGTTTCCACCGTTCCAGGGAAGGGTACAAGACGAGCCATGTTGCTGTTTTGAGAGGAAGAATGTTGACAATTAATAAACAAAGCAAATAATTAGAAGCACAATACATTTTTGTGAAAAGATATTTGTTATTTATGGCCTGCTTTGGACAAGTTGCATTTAAACATGTACAGAAATCAATGTCAACATATGAAACTGAAATAAATAGTTTTAATAATACCTACTGCATGCCTCACAATTGACATAGTTAAACAATCAATTATATTACATTATATATTAAAATAATTAAAACTTACTTATTGCTACTCACTTCCTACAAGGCCATAACAGGAATAGTAACATCTATCACTTTTAACTGTTTTCATGTCTAATTTAACATCTCCAATCACTTAAAACAGTTTATTCACATTTGGTTTTTCACTTAACAAATATAAATATTATATGGGTGTGCCATGACCTAGTTAAGACAAAGATGGATTCCAAGCAAAAGAAAAAAAAGGTTGAAAATGTCACAGACTATTACATCCAGTAGCTACATTCTCTTCCAATCTTCCCAATCCTTTAAAAGGAGCAAACATACGTTTTATCATAGTCCGTAAAGAGATGAGGAAACCAAGTGTAAAGATCCCTTTTGGAACAAAGGAAACCCATATAGGCCATTGAGTCCTGTTTTAAGGAAAATGGCTGCCGAAAGAGCGTACTCAGCCCCCTCTCCCTGCTCTCTCTGTTGAAGGACTCCTGAGCCGTTGCCTCTAATAGCAGGCAGCTCCACCGCTGCCGGGCTCTGATTGGCCCGCCGAGCTGCCGCTGTTAACCAGCCAATTGCCCGAGCACTGCAAAACAACAGGCAATGTCAAACAAAACCCAGTTTGCTCGACAACACGCTCTTCGTTGAAACAAAAAAAAAAAAAAAAAAAAAAAAAAAAAGTGAAGAAAAAAAAAGATACGGAAATACCCGTGAATTTTTAATTGTTTTTTTAATATAAAAAGTAAGGCGTTGCTTTGTGTTATAGTTCGTGCGTTAAGTGTCAACTGCCAGAAAGAAACGAAACAAGCCGCTGCATTCCAATAGTCACAAACGTTAAAGAAACTGTAGAAACCAGCTGCTAACTAACCAAATCTCCCCTTTAAGTCGTATTAATTTGATTTAAATGCAACATAAGTAGCCCACTGGAGTCTCTGGAAGCACTTGGGTTTCATTTTTCTATTTTAAAATATGCAGCGACACGTCTGTATAGCATTCAGCTCCAACCCGAATCAGCTTTATTAGCTTTCAGAAGCAGTTAAGAAGATATTGCCCTCTGAGTTTAGCTTGTTTGCCGTTTAAGTCAACGCAATCAGCAGATTCAACACCGTTACTCAGTGATTTAAGCGCACTAGACTATCACTAGAGCGCAGACTCCCACGTGTTTTAGGTGTATTTGTGCTATTGTTCCTCGTGTTTATCCAATATGATTTTTAAAGTTGAGTTTACGATGGAAATGGAAGCAACTTTGTGGCGAAAGTGCGGTGCGCGCAGGGGGTGGGCAAGCCTAGTGGTGTATTGTGGGAGAGACAGCAGCTAGAGAGACCAGAGGCACACACACACACACAATATGTGCTGGCTCTCGCCGAAAAGGAGGCAGTATTCTTCAAGCGAAATCATGTAATGTAAACGGAGAAAGCAAGGCGATTTCATCTTTTTCTGTATTTAAAAAAACACTCGATCGGACGAACCATGTCCAAGCCAGCGGAGAGGAACAGATTGAACGAAGACCATGGGAGAAAGCAGAGTTCAAGTAAGCTTGTTCTTTTTTCCTCTTTCTCCAGCTTTACTAATGCCTGTTTTTCCGTAAGTGGGATATACGCTACATCCAATATTCATTTCCCCTCATTGCCGGAGTCATGCATGTGTAGCGCTGGGCTGTTTTAAAATGTTTGGAAGGGCTGGTTGGTCGGGAGACTGTTTAGCCCTGGCTCCCGATAACGCTAGCTCTCCTCTCTCCCTGTCGCTGGCTGCCGTTTCAGGTTTGGCGAACGGCATGGACAGTCATCCCGTCTGCGGCTCGGCGGAGAAGCGGAGTCACCACTGGAGAAGTTACAAGTTGATCATCGATCCGGCGCTCAAGAAGGGATCCCACAAACTCTATCGCTACGATGGGCAGACTTTCAGCATGCCCGTAAGTGCCGCCGTTGATGCGGCCAAAAGGCTACAATAGTAACCGAGGAGCCGACCTCCATGATGCCGTTACTATGTGGCTGTTTTGCCGTGGCATATTCAACATCCTCGAACACCTGTTTCGCCAAGCAACAATTCCGATTTTTTGCACAACTACTTTTTAACAAGTTAATACTATGTGAACTTGGATAACAGGGTCGTGTCCCATCCTTATCTCCAACAGAACCCAGGGATACCACCGGTGGACCTGGTCCGTGACCCGAGGATCGGACGTCTCTGGACAAAGTACAAAGAGACAGACCTACTGGTGCCTAAATTCAAGGTATCTGCCATCGGAGTCGAATGCCACATTGCTGCTTGAGGAAAACAGTTGCTGTCAGAAGTTGCAGACACACCCCCCTCTCTGTCATCTTTGGGTCTTGGAGTTAAAGTATGCACCGGTCAGGCATAGCATTACGATCAACATGGGTATCCCGACTGAAACTGGGATGTACTTTGTTTTCTGACAACTTTCTGTCCGAATCAGCATTCATTCTTCAGCAATTTGAGTTGGATTGGACCCCATGAACCAGACCCTTCTCACTAGGGCATCGCTTTTACTTTCTTTGGATGACTGCAGACCAGAAACGCCACAAGAGCTGCAGTTTTGGAGATGCTCTGATCCAGTTGTAAAACTTACTTCGGTCCTTCTGCTTGTCCATTTTTCCTGGCTCTAACACATCAACCCCAAAGATAAAATGTTCTCTTGCTGCCTAATATAGCCCACATGCTTAACAGCTTCCATGATGAAGAGATAATTATTGTCATTCATGTCACCTGTCCGGGGTCATAGGGTTGTGCCTAATTATTGTATATTAATGTGTGGATACACTGTTACATTTATGGATCTAAGTGCTTTAAGGAATTTATTGCAGCTTTTTATCCTTATCTAGCCTGATAGAAATGACCCCACATAGTGCAACATTAAACTTTGACAGCCCTTCTCACCCCTGTCATTCCTCTCCCAGATCGATGAATTTTATGTCGGCCCCGTGCCTCCAAAGGAGGTGACGTTCGCCAGGCTGAACGACAACATCAGGGAGGGATTTCTCACAGACATGTGCAAAAAGTTTGGAGATATCGAGGAGGTCGAGATCCTGTACAACCCGAAGAATAAAAAGCACCTGGGAATAGCTAAAGTTGTTTTTGAGAGTGTGAAATCCGCCAAGGTTGCTGTTCAGTCGCTGCACAACACGTCCGTGATGGGAAACATTATCCACGTGGAGTTGGACCCGAAAGGTAAACAGTGATTCATTCATTCAAAGCTTCTGCAGGGTTACGTTTATGCAGAGCCTGATCAGTTGTAAGATGCATGAACATGGATTTGAAAGATTAGTTTTACATGTTTTTTTATTTTTGAATGATCACAATGACAGTAGTCACGTGTTTACATTTACGTGTGTTGCCTGGTTACATGGGCGTAATTGAATTTTATTGAAAATGAGCCCGGTCCCAAAAGCCCAGAGCTGGGGGTGCTGCGTACTCCCACTGAGCATAATTTTAGACCTGAAAACAAACAATACAAATCTGTCAGAGTCTCATGCACCTCTGTTGATTTCAATTGATGTATCTCTTAAAAAAGGAGAAATATTTATTTTTACACTTAATAAATCTATTAAAAGTTCCAAATGTCTTTCAAAATTAGTATCTGAAATGCATTTTACCATAGAGCATGTTAAAATATTTTTTTTTAATATTTGTATTTATACAGAGTTAATTCAGCATTTTTTAAAACTGCACTTTGAATTGTTTTCATTCATTCCAAAAAACTAAACATGCACTTCTTAAAAGCTAAGATGCAATTATTGTATGCATTGATTCGTATTTGTACTATTTATATTTTTAGATTGCCATAACAATCAATATTTATTTATCTGAAAGCTTTTAACACTGATAATGCATGCTTTGATTTTGCCACTATTCTGTTTTATTGCTCAACTATTACAGAGATATGTATTACCAGTTAAAATTTCTGATCACTTTTTATTAGTCACCCTGCTGCTTTCTAAGTCTTGCATCAGACCGGCTCATTTTAACTGTCCTGCAGGTGAGAATCGCCTCAGGTACTTTCAGCTCCTGATGAATGGCAGCTACACACCGCGGACGCTGCCTGTTGGTGGAGAGGAAAACAGGGAAGTTTCCCCTCGGAGTCTTGCAGAGGCATTACTGGTAAAAAAAACAAAAAGAGAGAGAAACTTTTAGAAAAATATAAGGAGTATTTTTATACAATGTTGTCCTGATGATTGTTTCTATATGGTCAATTTGGAGGGACTGTGTTGTTTGATGCTCATTTTGCCAGTATTGTTATTTTGTAAAATCTAAGCCTGAAAAGAGATGTTATCTTGACCTTTGACTCTGGTCTGAACTCTCAAAGCTGTAAAAAAAAAAAGCACTTTGACCTTGTAGTAAGATATTTCCTGAGCCCAGAGAGCTACAAAGTTTTAGATCTTCTCTTCACTGAAATGTTGCTGTGTTCATCACTTTTTTTTAAAAAATTGCTCTTAAGTTTTTCCCAATATAACTTATTTTAATGTTGTTTTTTTTAAGGCCTGTGAACCCATCCGCAGGTTGTCAGAGAGCAGCATGTCTATAGGAGGAGTGTTGCCACCCAGCAGCTCCACTACTCCCCTCAGCCTGGAGACGGGTTACTCCAGCATAAGGCAGGACACCCCCCAGTCCCAGGGAACCCCTCGCCAGCCGGGTACGCCCTTCTCTCAGGACTCCAGTTACTCCAGCCGGCAGTCTACTCCTGCGTATCAGTCGAGCCGTCCTGAGAGCTCTGGAGGCTACAAGTCCCGCAGGCACGAGAGCAAGTTCCAGGATGCGTACAACCGCCGACCGGAGAGGCCTCAGTACCGCAGCAACATGTATCGGAATACGCCGTCTGATCAAGCTTCTTTCAAGCAGCATCAGCTGACGCCACCTGAACCTCCACCTTCAACCCCTTCCTTTAACTACACAGCGCCTCCTCCTGCTACGCCCAACTTTAAGTCCGCATTCTCGCCCTACCAAGCCACTTTGCCGCCTGCGTTCCCCCCGTCAGAGTCGCCGTACCATCACCCGGCTCAAAGAGAGGGCGAGTATCTCCGACCCCCTCAGCCGCCTCCGACGGCCCCGACGGACGTCTTGCCCGTTAAGGAAAGGCCGGAAACGCCTCCAATCCCAGAGCCGCCGCCGGAACCGGTTCCCCAACCCACCACCCCTACCCCTCAAACGCCAGAGCGCTGCCCGTCGCCCGGCTCCCCGGCGCTGGATCCGGAACGCAACAGCCTGGACTCGCGTATTGAGATGCTCCTCAAGGAAAAAAGGACAAAGTTGCTGCCGTTTCTGGATGAGCGGGACTCGGACAACGAGGTGCGAATGGAAGGTAGCCCCATTTCCTCCTCGTCCTCCCAGCTGTCCCCGATCCCACCCTTCGCTGGTGGCCAGCAGAACTCTCGGCCATCCAGCACGGGCTTGGAGGACATCAGCCCGACCCCGCTGCCGGACTCCGACGACGAAGAGCCGATTCCCGGAACCGCTTCGCTGATCAAAAGAATCGGCTCTCCCGTCAACGAAAAGATGGGGAAAAGCGACCTCAAAGACGGAGCTTTCCCAGGCCACAGTCCCACTGAGAAAATGGACACGGTAAGACGCAGACACGGGGTGTGTGACAAAAACCACAAGAGTTTTGCAAGAACTAGCGCGCAGGTGGCAGCAACAAGCCACACTTATTAAGTCTTGACTGGGTGATAGCAGTGCGAGGCTGGCGTTGATGTATGCAGGTGTGAATGACAGTTAAACAGGGACACAGGAAGTCAGGTCTAGTTTCAGTGTGAGATTGTAGTAGTAAAGACTTTGTGTCACTGTTTTTGTTTTGCCTTGTGTTGGAAATTCTGGTTTCTCTACAACTGCTGTCAAGACAGGTATCTTTGAAATAAGCAACAATATAAATTGAATGCAAGTTTAGATTCCTAACTTAAAAATATCTTTACAATTATTAAGCTTGACTCACACTCTGACCAGCGAGGCTACATTTCTGAACTATACTATCTCTTTAAAGGGAGAAACTCAAGCCGCGTTGCAGTTAAGAGAACAAAGCGTCTCGTTTCCTCTTTCTAACACTCGCTGCACTTGCTCACAGGGAGGAAAACACAGTATGGCTGTTGGCCCCATTCAGCTTCACACTTCCTGGTTGTAGCAGAGACTTACAGTCGGGATTACGTCTCTGCTCTCATATTTCAACTTATCACAAAGCAAACAGTACAAACAGGTCATTTGGATAACAACGCCATTCCGCTGACAAGTTTAGTCAGCTTGCTTCCACAACTGCAGCCGCTTGTGACGGATTGTTTTTGCACAAATGCGTAAAATACTTCAAAATGTTTTATATATATATATATATATATATATATATATATACATATATACATACATATATATACATACAGTAGCTCAATCTGACACTGAAACATACAGAATGTCCAACCTTTAACTTGGGTAAATTTATTGTGAGCGAATCGCCAGTAGTACAGTTATTGCCACCGACACTTTAAATACTTCATGCAACCCCCTTTTTGTCTAAAGAGATGGTGCTTTGTTTTCCACTATAACATTTCACAAGGTTGGAGCCTATAGAAAGAGCAATCTTTGACCCTTATTTGCACAATCTGTCTAGATCACCCAGAGTCCGAGATCCTCTCTCCTGCTGTTGTCTCTTTAGCTCTGGAGCTTTCCTATGCGGACTGAGACGATCACAGGGAATGTTGATTTTTGTCTGTTCGTAATTTTATTTTTTTTTGTTAATTGGTCCTTATGTTTTCTATCATTAGAATTTAAACTAACCAAATGATGATCCGGTGTCAGTTTTCTAGTAGAGACTGCAATAGCTGTGTTTCTCAGTCATTACAAAGAGTTAATGCACTCTGACAACTTTCCCTGCTCCTCAGCATCACAGATCATCCACCATACTGAACACTGGGCATGAGAGGCTTTTTTTCCCCACATTTATTATTTTGTCATGCCACACTTGTTTGTGCTGAAAAACAAAACATAGTTTCGTATGACCAGATGAGCGCATGGCTCTGAAATAACCAGTGGTTGTTATAAATACTTATTGACCTCAGGATACCACCTCTTGCTGCAGCTCTCTAAAAGTTAGCTTCAGAAATTTCCTCTTGCATCATTCTGACTGTGCAGCTACCTTTAGCTATCAGGAGCTCTGTGTCGCATCGCATTTTCACCCCAGGAAAACAGGAAGCCACGCATTACAATTTAAGAGTTTCTGGAAATGTTGCAGTTTAACAAGCCAATTGAAAAAGTGTGCATTTAAAAGCTTTAGGTACTTTATTTTAATGTGATAGTTAGGAGTATTGACAATTTAGTCACAAGTTATTTTTATTAGAACAGTTTTTCTATTGGAATTTTCTAAATGTTCAGTGCAAGATTATTCTGCTGCAATAAATGAACAGATTAGGGATTTTTATGGATCTTCACCAGAGCTGCCAATATATTTTCCTTCATTTGTATTTTGTTATTACAGTTTTATGTAGTTTTTCCACTGTTGTGTTTTAATAAGAGAGGCAATCAGCTCTTCTTGGAGCCATGCTGACCAAAGCAACAGGTCAGCTGTGTTTGACTGTGCTAATGGGCATACAAAACTTTGAACTCAGATTAGAGCTGGAAATATTTATAGCTGCCATTCTGAAAGATTCACTAGTTCAGTTCTGATTTAAATGTTTCAACTACATCAGCTTCATTAGTCCTAACCGGTTTTAATATAAAATTGTTTAACAGTAATAACGATTAATGAATCAATTTTATCACTTATTCTGATGATTAGTCAATTAAAAGGATGAAAAGAAATTGCCATATATATGCAGATTTTTTATTTAACAATATTATAAATAATTTGAAAGATAAACAAATTTCATTCATTTTTTAAAGAAGAAAAACATTTTGTTATTTAAATGCAATAATATAGCATCATTTAGTGAATTTGAACCAGGTAAAGCTAAAACTGCACCACTTTTGGGTAAAATATATTGACAAAGGTGTTTTTATCCTATATATATATATATATATATATATATATATATATGTGTACAGTTTTTGGCTTATTTACTCCTCTGAATATGGTATTTTTTTCAGCAAGTGGATTTTTATTTTGAGTTTCCAGATAACGATTACTAAATTAGTTGACGATTATTTTAATAATCGATTCATCACAATTAATCATTTCATGTCTATTCAATAGTGTATTTAAAAAATGTCTCTGAAGTAAAAGTTCTCTGGATTACCAATCTAATTCTGTTGTTTGAGGACTGCAATCTCATTTGCTCAGAGAGAGCAGACACAGAAAAAGGCTGACGACCTCACAGATATCGGCTCTTGACGTGTTTGTCCCCTTCTCGCCCAGGCTCATCAGTCGTCGGGAGAAGACATGGAAATCTCAGACGACGAGATGCCAGGAGCGACCATCACCAGCGGGGAATGTGCCAAGGGCATCGTGGTAAATTCGGCAGTGTCCCCCATGCACACCATGTCCATTCACCCTGCCAGCTACCACGCCATGCAGCATCAAGCCGGCTTCGCCATAGCCCCTCAACACCTGGACCCTCACTCCAACATGCTGGGGCACCCCGCTCACCTCCGCGGTCACCATGGAGTGCCTCCCCATATGATCCCGCCCATCGGCCACTATCATCAGGACGTGATCCAGATGATGGGCCTCATGAACTGCGTGCCATGGGAACGGTGGAACACGATGCACATATCCTTCCAGATGCAGCAGCAGATGCTGAGCCGCATGACTCAGACGAGGGGGCCGTATTCGTATCCACTCTTCATGGACGGCGGCACCTCGGGGCAGTTTGGCGGGCTCTACCAGCCATTTTCACTGGATGCCGCCGCTCCGGCGTGCAGCACCGGTGTGCCAGGGCAACAGTGGCATCATCCCAGTTTACCACAGTTCAACCCCACGGTTCCTCCGCCGGGGTACGAGACGAAAAAAGAGGACCCTCATAAAGCCACTGTTGACGGCGTGCTGCTGGTCATCGTCAAGGAGCTGAAGGCCATCATGAAGAGGGACCTCAACCGCAAAATGGTGGAGGTGGTGGCTTTCAGGGCATTCGATGAGTGGTGGGATAAGAAGGAGCATTCGGCAAAGGTGAAATACAAACTTCCTGAAATGTGTATGTTTGCACCGCAATCTGAAAATAGATAAAACGCTAAACCATCTACACCAACGTTGGGAGCAATCATTCCCATTTGAATCATCGGTTCTTTGTAGCAGATAATGACCTTTCTGTGAGGTTGCTGCAGATTTGCCTCCCTGTGGTCCGGCTCTCATAATCTCTGCCAGTAGTTTTGAATTAATTGCGTAGCTGCTGTCAGTGGGACAATAGGTAGAAATGATGCATCTGCTCTGACGTTCACTATGTTTTTATGAATGCAAATACCCTCAAAATCACATTTGATTTATGTCAACCAAATCAACGGCTTTCCCTTCTTTGCAAACTCCTGTTTATGAGAGTTCCATGTGTCTCTTTGGTTTATTTCTTAAAATAGATTAGATAAAAAGTTTTTTGGGCTTTTTTAGATTTCTAGAAACCAAAACCCCTTTTCATTTTCTCCAGGCATCTCTGACTCCAGTAAAAGGCGCTGAGAGCAAAGAAGAAGAGCGACCCAAACCCAAAGAGACGATAGGTTCCAGTCTGTTGGAGAACTGGAATAAAGGAGAAGGGCTCGGCTACGAAGGAATGGGTCTGGGGATGGGTTTGCGAGGAGCCATCCGCTTGCCGTCCTTTAAGGTGAGAAACTTTCCAGCGCTGCTTTTTCTTCAAATTAAACTTGATAGTTTTGCGGTCAAGTTATGCACGATGCCACATTCACCTCCCCTTGTCATGTGATCTATGACTATCCCATAATATACTTGTTTGGTCATATAATGTTATGTTTTGTAATATTGTTTTCTAAAATATTAATGAAAACATTTTAACCCTTTAACTCAGGTAAAAAGGAAGGACCCACCTGATACAGCAACGGGAGGAGAGAGCAAACGAGCCCGACCGGCAACCCCAGCAGACGACGAACTGGAGGATGAAGGTAATAATCCACAAACTTTGATGTAATTTATCAGGACTTATGGAAGGAAAATTATACATTTAAAAAAAAATTACTAATAAATTTCTGTCCTCTCATATTTAATGCCTTTAATAATGGTATAAGTGTGTAAAATGTTGTTATAGTTTAGTTTGCCTTGTTCTTGCTGTAGAATGCAGAATACTTTCACAGAAGCTCCTTTTTTTTAAAGTTAATTTCTATTGTTTTTATCTCCAAATTGTGGTGCTGGAAAAGTTTGAAAAGTACTTAAATTTTGCTATAGGAAATGTGTGCAAACCATGTCCTTCTACTTCTTTCCTTCCAAATGAAATACATTAAAGTGTGCAGCTGAGACATGAGATAAACGGTGTGAAAACTCTCCCAAAGCCCCCCAACACAGTTTTGGTGACAAATGTCTTCCAGAGAGAGACAGAGACGCAGCTGAGCTCCCATCAGATGACTCCAAAATGGCCGGCGACGGCCCCTTGGCCAAGCGGCGGCCCTCGCGACCGCTCGAACTGGACAGCGAGGGAGAGGAGGAGATGGACACCTCGGAGAAGGAGGAGGAGGAAGAGTCGTTGTCCGATGCCGTCGATCAGGAGCGCGATGAAGACAAGGCTCCTGACAGGCTGTCGTCAGCCAAAGTGAGTCCTGTCAAAAAATCCTTTAAGGATGCAGGTAAATGACACGATGATGATGATGATGATGATGTCCCCGTAGGAGAGTGCCGATGAGGAGGACGAAGACAAAGATGGAGACTCGTCCAGTGACAACGGATCGTCAGACTCGTCCGACGACGGTACGTCACATTCCTAAAAGAAACGTCTGTTATGGGTTTGATTTTATTTTTCTGTTATCGACTGTTTTGCGTCATTATTTGCAGAAGTGGACAGCTCAGCTTCCTCCAAGGCCAGCTCCGACTCCTCGGCCGAAAGCTCCGACTCGTCAGGAGAAAGCTCCGACTCCGAGTACGAGATGAGCTCGGAGGAGGAAGAGACGGAGGAAGACGTGAAAGCGGTCGCAGAGAAGGTAGCCAGAAAAGAGGCCGAGACCACATCGTCTTCCTCCTCGTCCTCATCCTCGTCATCCGATGAGGAGGAAGAGAACAAAGAGGAAGATGTCAAACCAGCGACTCCTCCCACCGTCCAAGTGCGGGAATTTCAGGAGGAAGAGGAGCAGAGCATCAAGTTCAAACACAGACCTCCCAGTCCTCCTGAAGAGAAGATCCCCGAGGAGCTGAAGCCACCAGCGCACCAGGGGGTCAGAGGTGAGTGAGGGTCCACACCGAGCTCCTTGTGCAAAACCTTCAAGGTTCCTACTGTGCAACATCTGGAAACAGAACGGAAACATCTGGAATACAATTTAAGTTCGTTTCAGGTCTGGATAAGAGAGAGGAAAATAAGAGAATGGAAAGATATATTGGCTTCCTTCCTTTCTTCTTATTCACTCACTGACACTTCCTTCCTTCCTTCCTTCCTTCCTTCCTTCCTTCCTTCCTTCCTTCCTTCCTTCCTTCCTTCCTTCCTTCCTTCCTTCCGTCCGTCCGTCCGTCCGTCCGTCCCTCCCTCCCTCCCTCCCTCCCTCCCTCCCTCCCAGTATCATTACTTCTTTCCTAGTGTCATTACTTCCCTTCTTGTGTCCTAGGTTCTAGGGTATTTAAAACCTGTTCACCCCTAGAGCCCCTAGCCAGGAGTGCTGCTGCCACAAGTGCAGGGAGCTTCAGGGATGAATTAAATCCTGAATATTAAAATTTTACTGTTTTAATATTTAACATCTTTTTTTTTTTTTTTTTTTTTCAATAGTCAAAGAGGAGAAAGTCTGTGTTGACGTCAAGCTTGAGCCTCAGGACCACGTAGCTGGCCTCCGGCCCCCGACCCCCACCGGTGCCCTCCCTGACGGCGACCAGGAGGTCAAACCCAAAGGTAAAGCAGAGCCTGAGGAAGTGCCCTGCACCCCGACTCAGTTACCCCCCTCCCATCCTGTCGCACCTTCCCCGAAATCCGTCTCCACGTTCTCCATGCACCTCCCTCTCCCCGCTCACCCTGCCATAGAGAGTCGCTCGCTGCTCCACCCCCCCCCCGGACCCTTGCCTGAGTTCCCTCAGCGACCCCGGCTCCCCACGGACGAGGACATCCCTCGCACGCCGGGCCGGGACCTGATGGAGCGCGCCCGCTGTCTGGGGAAATCCCAGAGCACCGACACGATCCCCAACACGCCAGGCAGCGACGCCCCTCTGACAGGCAGCAGCCTGTTGCTCAGTTCACCTCACATCCCCGGCAGCCCCTTCTCCTACCCGTCCCAGTCCCCTGTCCTCAGCGCTGGCGTCCCTCGAACTCCCGGTAGAGACTTAACCTTCACGCCTGTCTTCCCCGAACCTGCAGCCTTGACGCTGAACAGGAAGAGCTTTGATGAGCGGCCTGTTTTCAAGGAGCCGCCGATCAGCGCCCCTCCGTCACTGGCAGCCGGAGCCAATCACTCGGCCGTCGCGCCTGAAGATCTACCGACCGGCGTCTCGGGTGATATCCCCGTGATGTCTGATGCCACTGCCTCCAAGAAGAAACCTGGGCGACCGAAAATCAAAAAGGCCACAGTCTCGTCCGCCGGCGACGAGCTTTCCTCCGAGTCCACTGATGTGCCCCAGGCGCCGCCTCTGGAGAGCACCTCCCTGACGACGGTCCGATCTCCCCAACACACCAGCCTGGACTTCCGGGAAAGAGACATGGTGCCGCAGACGCTGCTGCCCGCCGAAGACGGCTTCCCCTCCTACGACGAGGAGCCGCCCGCCGTCATCAAGCCGGCTCGCAAGACGCGGCGTTGCTGGGAGGAGCTGCTGCTGGACAGCCTGTCCCCGGTCACCACGCCGCCGCGTGCCTACTTCAAGTCGCGCTCCGACTTCGAGGAGATGACCATCCTGTACGACATCTGGAACGAAGGCATCGACGAGGAGGACATTCGGCTTCTGCAGATCACGTACGACAAGATGCTCCAGCAGGACAACGGCAACGACTGGCTCAACGACACACTTTGGGTCAACCATCCTTATATCCTTTACTGCTGCTCCTGGTTCAATCAATCAAAGCCTCTTGTTTACAATCTGAATCTTTGTGTGAATCAAAGAGCAGCTCCCCCTGCTGGTTAAACAGGGTTCGCACAGATGCTTGACATCTTTGAAAGTTCTTGGTTTCTGTATATTGTAAGGCAGCGACTAACAATTATTTTAGTGAAAGATTATTATGACGATTAATCGGATTAAACATTTCATGTTCTGCATATTTTTCTTCTAACCACTTGAGCAAATAAATAAATAAATAAATAAATAAATTTCTAAATAAGAAAGCAAACACTTTATTGCCTAAAATGTAATAGTAACAGGAGATACATCGGTAACTAAAGCATACTAATGACATAACTAATAATGGCCTTTTTCCTACTCTATTGTCCAGTTAATGATCAGTCGATTCCTAAATTGCTTACAATTATTTAAATAATCGATTCATAACGATTAGTCATTTCAGTCATTGCGTAAAGTTCGGTAATAAAATGCTTAATGTTTGACTAACAGTGGGAGAGACAATAGACAATAAAAAGACAACTTTTTATTCCGACTGTCTGAAGTTAAATCAAACTAAACTTTCTTGTTTTAGGTTAGTTAGTCCTATAATAAATGTCAAAAAACTTAGCGAGTACAGTTTTTTGAGAGACATTTCAAAACATGAAATTTTGTTATATTTTAGTGTACTATGCTGTAGAATGTACAATCACAAGCCATTATTAATAACGGTAATACATGATATCATAAATAGTGATGTTAGATTCTTTAGTTTATTTGTGTTGTGGTGTTGGAAAAGTTACCTTGAAAATGTTTGAAAAGTGCTTGAATTTTGCTGTGGGAAAAGGGTGCAAACCTTGTAAAACGAGGTACGTTCTGGAAGTTTTGGGTGATTTTTTTCCTTGACTTCTCTGCACCTACCCACATCCCTGGGGTGAAGAAGAAGAGGAGAGATGACGGCATGCGGGATCATACCACCGGCTGCGCCCGGAGCGAGGGATACTACAAGATTGACAAGAAGGACAAGGTGAAGTACCTGCAGAGCTCCCGGGTGCAGTCCGAGGAGCCACCGGTCGACACGCAGGTGGGTGGAACTTATATATTATTAATGCACATGTGTGTGTTGCTGGGCTTTAACCGGGGCTCTGAACTGTCGCAGGGTATGAGCATTCCTGCACAGGTCCACGCGTCCACCAGAGCCGGCTCAGAGCGCCGGTCAGAGCAGCGGCGGCTGCTCTCGTCTTTCGCATGCGACAGCGACCTACTCAAGTTCAACCAGCTGAAGGTAATTCAGTCGTTTGGTTCCCATGGAGGAACATTTAGCAAGAGCAAAAAGGTTTTGGTACAAGCAAAGGATTTTTATTCATTGTGCGTTTTTGTCCTTTTTAGTTCCGTAAGAAGAAGATACGATTCTGCAAGTCGCACATCCACGACTGGGGTCTCTTCGCCATGGAGCCCATTGCTGCTGATGAGATGGTGATTGAGTATGTGGGGCAAAACATCCGACAGGTGAGACGCAGTTTGGCTCCATCTATACCACATCTGTCAAAGTTGAGGCCCGTGGGGCAAATCTGGCCGCCATATCGTTTTATGTGGCCCTCTATACTCCAGACGCAACATTACATCAATCAGTTCCTCCAGTTTTTTACCCAAATTTTTTCGCAAAAATGGTCAATATCATTGGGTTTAAGTGATGCTAACTCCCACCTGTGGGTAGTGGTGTTTGTCACTCTCACTACACTGATTATTGTAAAAAAAAATCATAAAACAGTCGTGAAATCCTGTGATAAGATGTCCAGTATGACTTAATTTTAAAAAGAACAAATGCAGAAATATCTCTTTATTAATATTTTATCAGTTCCTCCTATTCCTCCTATTTCTTGTATTCAGTATTTATGACCAGAAAAAACACGGAAGTGACAAACTAACGCCGCCGTAACATGCAGGAATGTTTGAATGCTAACCGTGTAAAGCTGAGCAGGATTGACGGAAACCTTTGTGTTTGTTTGGTTGCCAGGTGATCGCCGACATGCGGGAGAAGCGCTACGAGGAGGAGGGCATCGGCAGCAGCTACATGTTCCGTGTGGACCACGACACCATCATCGACGCTACCAAATGTGGCAACTTTGCTCGTTTCATCAACCACAGCTGCAACGTAGGGCAACATCATCTTTATTTCACCAACACAAACTTTAAAAAAAACCATTGTTTTTATGAGTTTTTTATTGTTTATTTGTCATTTGCAGCCTAACTGTTATGCTAAAGTCATCACGGTTGAGTCTCAGAAGAAGATCGTGATTTACTCCAGGCAGCCGATCAACGTGAACGAGGAGATCACGTACGACTACAAGTTCCCCATCGAGGACGAGAAGATCCCGTGTCTGTGTGGGGCGGAGAACTGCAGGGGGACGCTCAACTAACGGAACCCCCTCGCAACGTGAAGCGACCCGGCGCTTCATCCGGGTCGAGCTAAGCTACCTGACCTGCACTCTTCATACATTAAACTCTAGATTGTTTACGATTCACGGTGCTCTTCAAATGAAACTGTGTTTGTTATTTTTCTGCCAGTGTGACTTTTTCCCCCCAGTATTTCTGCACGACTCCTGCAGCATCCAGTCCCGGCTCGGTTCGGCTCGGGGCGGGGCTTTTTATTTTACACTTTTCTCCTCTCATTTGTCTCATAAGCTTTACCCCAAAACACCACCTGTGGTACAAGGAAAAACAAACTCACATGTTCAGCTGCTCAGTAACACTTTAAGATGCCTGAGGTTACTTCCTCTTTGGAGCCGACGAGCGGAAGGCGGAGCGTTCTCTCCGCTTCCTTCCCTGCGCGAAATAAGTCAAACTAGACCGAGATACGAATGGTTAAATCTGGAGTATTCAAGCATCTTCCACCTGTCCAGGACGGGTTGCGCTGCTCCCTGTTAGTTTATGCAAAGGTTTAATGATGTTCTGCAAAAATTTTGCATTAATCATATTTCTATATATTTAATTTTTTTTTTTCTAACAGTTTGTTTAGGCATTTTCATGCCTATTTGTTCAGATACACTATGTATGGGTGCGTGTTTTGCATGAATGAGTGTCGGTACCAGATGGTGCAGGAATGTGAGTGCGCTGCCCCCTGCTGGCCGAAAACGGAAGCGAAAACTCAACGTCAACGGGGCAAATCTTGAGTTTTCAGCTCTGGGGTGGGGGTGGGGGGAGCAGTTATTCATCATTTTAAGTGCCAAATTAATTAATTAATTAATGTACGACTGTCTCTGTTTAATCATGAGGAAGCTGCTGATGTGTTAACAAGCAACCGCAAGAAACTTTTCCCCTCTCTCTTGATCATGTTTTGTTGTATTTTCAGTAACATCAAGGCGCCTGCGGCCTCCTCGCTGGAGCCTCTCTGTCTTTGTCATTTATTTAGATGAAAGATAAAATACTAAATGCACTCGAGGGCTCGCACCTGTGCCCCTCTCCTTCTCAAGCCCTGGAAGACCAAGTCAGTTGTCGCTTTTCATTCACTTGGATTAATAATGCAGGTTTCTGTTTGTTTGTTGTTTTTTTTCACCTCCGATGTTCATATTGTATATGAGAATCTGTACAGAAGATCTAAAACTTTTTTTATCTTCAGAAATGTAACACTTTTAAGATGCTTTTTTTTCTCCTTTTTTTAACAAAAGACTGAATATTTAAATATTTTCAGGGATCTGTGAAAGGAGCTGATGGTTTAAAGGTTGTTTATTTAAAAGGTCCACTGTGTACAGGAAAAGCTTCCACTTCCCTTTTTGAAAGATTGTTTCTTGTGGAAACGTCTTCGTTTTCTGCCCATTTGCTTTGAGATCCTAAAACGTGTAAGTAGTCTAACTGTGAATACGATATAAATATATATATATAAATATATATATTTTTGTTTGTTTCTTGGGATTTGCTACTTGAACACAGCTCTGACGTGTGTGTATCATAAAGAGGGAGAGCGCTGAGCTGGTCAGCTGGTAGCAGGATATTCAGCTTGTGTCAAGCTCCTGTTATTTTTGGTTTTTTAAATTTTGTTGTAAATTCTATGAAAAGCTCTTTGCAGTGTGGAAAAAAAAAAAAAAAATGGTGCAAAAACGGCACTGGGAAGAGGACTGAAGTTTCAGCCCGTTTCTCGTGTCTATTTATTATAAGTGTATGAAAAAGAAAAAAATAACAAATAAAGAATTTTTGCATACATCCATAAACGGTTGTTAATTTATTGTAGCAAGGAGTGCCATTCTTATGAATTTATAGCATCTTAACACTCTTCAGTGAGCATTACATGCATAAAATAGTTTTAATATGAATTTAAGAAAGGAGAGGACAAACTTCACTAAGTCGGATTTATTTATTTCTGGATTTTACAGTCTGGGAAAAAAACCCGTTCTTATTCTGTTATCTAAAATAAAATCTTAATTTCTGAAGAATAAAGTGCTTCTTACTGATTTATATTTAATCTTTACCCATTATCTCTCAAATGAAACAACTCAAATGTTGGTCAAAATGAATGAAGTGGTTGGTTTTACAGGGTCTGCATGAATTTAGTTTAAATAAAACAGAAAAAACTGGATTTTGTGCCATGTTTTAAAGGGACCATTACCCTTTTTTGGTGTCTAATCCTCCAGTGTTTCCATTCCATTAACTCAGTCCTGATTACACAAAATTGTTGTTTTAAAGTAGAGCTGATCAATCTTACACACAATAACCAATAAAATGGAATATGTGTCTTTTACCACATAACTGGATTGGAAACCAACCTCAGCTTAGTTTTGTTTCCAACCCAACTGTGTTTTTGTTCTCTCAAACAACGTGAAAGATTGTTGAATTTTGAGGACTCTGGTTATTTCTGTATGCAGTCCTGTGAAATACTGGCCCGTTATAGATAACAAAATCATCTGTAACAGATCTATATTTATCTGTGGCCAGAAAATGTCCCTGTTCTTCTGATTTGTTCTCAGAAATCAGGTATAGAAACTCAAGCCTCAAGTAAAACCAGAATGGAGGAACGTCAGAATTTGTATTAGAATTTAGAAAGAAGATTTTAAATATGCCTGAATTTTTAGGTATGGATTATATCTGAAAGTCATGAAATTATTCCACTTGTTCAGAATAACAGTAGCATTAATCAGGAGTGTGTGTGTGTGTGTGTGTGTGTGTGTGTGTGTGTGTGTGTGTGTGTGTGTGTGTTGACCCCAGGCTGTGACAGGATGGTGTGACCACAAGCGGAGAGGCAGGGCTGAGCGAAGCAGCATGGGAGCCAAACTAACACCCGTCTCCATCTGCTGAGCGCGACCTGATTGGTCCGAATCAGAAAATGCTGCTCTGTGTTCTCAGATTTATTAAACAAATCCCACATTACGAGCCAGACGTCACTACAGCAACATCCTAAAGTTTGGACATAAATGGTCTGAAAATGATTCTCAGAGAAGATGGGAGTAAATATGATTATGTAGGTTAAAAGTAGAGCATTGCTTACAAAGCTTTAGGATATTCTCTCATACTGATGTTTTTCTGATATCCTAAATTGTTTTATTTGTTTGTATGAAGTGAGCTGAAGCTGAACAGGACCTGGTATTTGTCTGATTTATATTAGAAAAAATAGTCAAGTAATAGGTTTAGCCTCTTTATTTGACATGTTTTTCAGTATAATGTTCAATGCTGAATCAGTCAAACAAAAGAGTGTGAAACAAACTGATTTAATAATCTCTGGCTCTCTTTCATTTAATTGGCTACATTGGCTTGTTCCCTGTGTGTCCATTTAAACTGCATTTTGTTTTCTGAGTCCTTTCGCCACATGCTTGCTCATTTCCTTAGATGGGAACTATTTTAACCGATTAGCATAATAGAATGAAAACTAATGCAACACAAGGATGTTAGTTTGTATCTACTAAGCCTGCTGAGACATTTCAAGGTCAAACTAGATACAGTAAAGAAAATTATATTTGGAAAAGTGTCTCTTCTGTCTTAATTTGCTATTTTGTAATTATATGTATTATTTTTTTCAATTTAGAACAAAAACAAAAACAATATTTTGGGCCAGATTACAATAATATATTATATTTTCATCCATTTCATTGAGAATTTTTCCTAACTTTACCTCCTACTCTAATGAGAAATCTACATAAGTTAAGGGAAAGCAACATCAGTTTGATGTTATTAGAACACCATTCGACTATGTTAGGCCCCTTTTTTGGCCTAGTTCATGTAAAAATATACCAAATAAGAACTTATCTAGGAATCAGATTTAAAAGAAAACATCAAAACAAAGACAAAGGACCCTTTGACACTTTCCAGTGAGGTTTTTATAGAAATCTCAGACATCATTGTGGGATAACAGGCATGTTAAAGTTTAAGGATGAAACTGCCCAGGACGATGATCTGCAGCAGATTTGACCGGATCGGTCGACCGGCCGCCCCCCTGAGGAGCCCAGCGTCTCTGGAGGCCGACACGCTGCGGCTGAAGGTGGGATGGACATGTCTGAAGTTGTTCTGCAGAGGCGTCACCTGCTCTGCGTTTTCCTCTGTCGAGAAGATCTGTGAGGTAAACTGAGCCAGCTGAGGAAGAAAAATGATTTGTTTTAACAGCCAGCCAGGAATCCTGTGATTTGTGTAGGAATCAGAACCAACCTGGGTCCAGGAGATGTAGATGGGGACCTCATAGAGAGTCCAAACTACGGCCTGAGAACAGGGTGGGGTGGTGAGGCTGCCAGAATAACGGTAATACTGACTCATGTTGTGCTTTGGCAGAAGACTCAGCAGTGGGAATGGCTTTACTTTAGTCGTCTGGCCTTCAGGAAAAGATGCACAGCCATGTTAGATACCTGCAAAAACAGTCATACCAGGTACTTTTGTTCTAGTTTCTAGTGCAAATATCTTAATGCATGTGAAATAAGACAAAACAAACCCACGCGTAACTTTTCAGCTAAATTTTAAGTCAATGATTCCTAAATATTGATGAAAAAGTTCTAGTACTGGCGGATTATTTCTCTTAGAAGTAGAGAAAAATGTCTTGTGAAAAGTGAAGCTTTTTGTACTTTCATAAAAATGAAAATTAAGGAATTATTTACTTAAAATAAGCTCCTGTATCTTGCTGAAAAGTTATTTGTAATTTAGTTTTGTCTTATTTCGAGTGTTTTGAGATGTTTGCACTAGAAACTAGACCAAAAATACTTGGTCAAATGTAGTTTTTTTTTCAGTGCAGCAGCAGGTGATAGTAAATGGTGAGTCTAACCTCTGTACGCTACAGAAGATAGTTTTTGCGAAATGTGCCCAAAATGAACATTGTCTGCATAAACAACCTGCAACAAAAGACACAACCTTATGCAAAAATTGCAGCCACATTATAACTAAAGCTGTTGTATGTTTTCATCAACTAACATCAATGAAGAAGCCAAGAACAGCAAATCCTGTTGGATCGTCCAAAGCTGCAGACTCGTTGGGGTGGATGGACTTCATGTTGACTATGTGCATCTGTGGACGACATCAAAACCGGCGCAGAGGCGTTAAGGGGTGGCTGCGGCGCGGCAGCCTGCTGAAACAGACGGAGTGGAGCTGCCTACTGACCATACTGTACCTCCATCGGATATCTGCGCCCGTCCACCGTGTGCTCAGAGCCGTTGGTCGCCAGGCCTCCCCAGTGGAAGTGCAGCTGGATGGTGTGGTAAACATCTGGAAGACCTCCGCCGCTCACAGCCATGCCGCTGCCAACCTGTAGCAGAACTGAAGGAGGATGGGGGGAGACACAACACGGACGTCAAATCCAACACTGAACACGACGGGAACTCTCTGTTGGTGAGGAGAATCTGCAGGTTGCTCACCAGAGTGTCCGTCGTTCTCAAGCGTCCAGTGGCCTGCTTGGACGGCGTCAAAACCCTCAAGGTGCAACGGCCCCAAGGAGTCGTTTTGGACCAAGTGATGGTCCAGGTTGATGGGAGAGTGGTGGCGCTCGAGTAAAGGGTGACATGAAGGGAAGGAGTCGCCCCATGAATATGGATCTGATGCAGAGGTAAAGAGAGAATCACTGAGTCAACTGGACTCTACAGAACAGGATCAAGACAAAAGTTAAAGATGTGTTTCAAGAAGCAAAACGAGAGCAAGGAAAGTATCAAAAAATATGTAATTTTCAGGTGATCTTTTTAAACATGATTTTCAGTTCAGAAAACTCCAGAACTAATTCAAACCCTCCTTCTTGCCAGCGTACCTGTGTGGGGCCCATGTGTAGCCCATTGATTCAATAAATGTTAAAAACAAATACCAACTTAATGCAGGTTTTCTCTGAAAGGTTACAATTGTACCTTTTATACTTTAATATACATTATACTGTCAGAAATATACTATTGATAGCATTGGGATGAAAGCTTTTCCATAAAATCAATCGGATTTTTGTCATTGTCATTCTAAAACAACTTTAGATGTGTGTTTTGTATCATTTCCCACTAAGATGAAATAAGGTTTTTTAGGATTCAGCCTTGGTAACCACCCTAAAGCTCATACCTAACCCTAAAGCTGATAACCTGCCAGGTGTGAAGCATCAACACTGACTTAAGTGGCGCCAAATAAGAATGAACTGATTTCTCCGAAAATCAACAACTTCAAACTTGCTTGCAAACCTGAGATTATGGGACCAAATTATTTAACTGCACTTCAAATCAAAATCTTCAAAAGGAAACAGTGGTGACCATATAGGCAGCTGCCCAGGGCGCCATTAGAACCTGAGGACCATTTAAAAACATAAAACTATAAATACAAACCAAAAAAAACTACATGTAAAGCAGGCTTTTAACTCTGGTGCCTCTGCAGCTCTCTTGAGCATTTTTGGACGTACTTGAATAAACCTAGGCACTTATAGCAACAAAAAGCAAATAGTTTCCAGTCACTAGAGGACATTTAACCAAATATTAGTGAGGGTTTATATTTGAGGTTACATGCATTCGTAGATTTTTATGGTCTTCAGGAACCACAAGGTGGTTTAAGAGAATAAAAGAAACCATAGTTTCAACAATGAAACTTGTAGAAATAAATCTGAAAGTTTCTGTTATCTGTGAGGAGATAAAAAAAAAATCTACAGAAGATTTTTAATAAGAAGCTGAGATGATCAACAGCTTTAATCTGTAGCATAAGATGCTGCTGAGCTAACATGGAGGACAGGATCAAAAAGGGCCGCAAAGCAACTTTAGCACAAGAGAAATTTGCATTGAAAGCTTTAAAGTCTACCAAGTTATTTGGAGATAAAATGTTTGACTATATTTTGGTTTACCAGGCTTACTACTGTCTATAAATTTAGTCCTGAATTAAAAGATTTACAGACACAAAGCTGCTAAAATGATGGCTCCAAATCGTCAAGTCACCAAACTAATAGTTATTAGTTTACTTACCACAGTCTGGCTCATCATAGCAATAATCCTCTGGAAGACACAGATAACCAGCACAGTCAACCAGATGTTTTCTTAAAACTTAATTAACCAGAAACAAAGTTTTTGATATCAACTTGGATTCTTACGCGAATCAGCGCACAGAAGCAGGAGCATGAGGAGAGCTGCGCTCTGCTGCATGGTGGCTCAGGCAGCCGTCTCAGTGTGTTGAGGTAGAATGAAGACAGATCTGCAGGAACGTCCGGCTTAAGTGGGGCAGGTGGTGAAAGCTGAGTTTTATTTTGTCTGGGACTGATCAGTGAACTGTGTCATTACCAGTCCAGTGGTCCTTTCTGATCAACAGCCTCATTGATGCCAGGACGGCTTCACCCCTCCTCCCCGAAGCCATCGGAGATGCTCAGTGACTAGTAACAAGACCCATTCATCAGAGCCAGAGGATGTGCTTTTATCTATACATCAATGTGCGTATAAACTTGCCTTAATGCTCTAAATAAACATAAACGCACTGAATTGCATTGTCATTTTATGGTCTAATACAAACTATTTTATTATTTAATCCAATAAATTAAATACTTTTTTTTTTTTTTTTACGGTCCGAGTTAAGATATAGTCATGAGACGACATAAATAAATCAAATTAGGTAATTTTATGGTGAAAATCTTGATAATAAAAAAAACATTTTAATAATAATTTAGTTTTCAAATTATAAGGCAAATTTTATGGCCCAAATCTTAAAAAAAAAAATAAAGAAACATTTTAATGCTATGGTCTAAATTCAATAATTTAAATATAGTAAGAATAGGTAATTCTATGGTACAATACTGAAAATAATAAAAAAATAATAATCTAATGACTTCAGCACTATAAGGAAATTAAAATCGTTAATTCCATGCTTTATATCTAGAAAAAAGGGGGTCAGGTGGAGGGAAATAGGCGTTTTAAGTTTAGCTTGGTTCCAAAAAAGTAAAGATAAATTTAAAAAGCTAATTTTATAGCCCAAATATTAAAAACAAACAACCAAATATTAGTTTGGTTGTTTAACCAAATAATATTTATGTTATTTATATAACATAAATATAAATAAAAAAGTAATCTCATATGATTTAAAAAAAATATAAATTTTAATTTCCTGGCTTGAATGCAATAAAATAAATAAATCAAAAAGTAACTTTATGATCCATAAACCCCCCCCAAAACATTTCATTTTCATAATGTAACTTCAATAAAGTAAACATTAATTTAAAAAGTTAATTTTATGGCTTTTATGGCCTAAATCTAAAAACAGCATTTTAATGTTATGGTCTAACTCCAATAATATAAAAATAAGTAATTTTATTGTGCAAGTCTAAATAAAACCCACAATTTTAATCTCATGGCTTGAATACAATAAAGAAACATTAAAAAGTTAAATTTTATGATCCAAGTCTGAAGAAAAATGTTTGTTTTTTTAAATTTAATTTCTGATCCTTAAAAACAACCCAATGAATGCTCAGCTTCGTAATTTGACTCCATTTTGAACCTGTGCGTCGATCGAGCCGTTAAGCCGCGTTACGTTTTAGGTCTCTTTCATCAGGAATACATTTCGTGATTCTGTCACTCGTTGCTCCGTGGGGAGTTTGGGGGGGACAAAGCCTCCTTTCATCCCAGATGACACTCTCCAGCTGCGTATCACTCTCTCCGCTCCGCCTGCTGCCGTATGAGTCACTCTGAGCTGCATTATATTCGCTTACTTCAAATTATCTAAATCTCCGGGCGCCCCCCGTCTCACTGTTAAGGTCGGGGTGGGGAGGGGGATTTCCCTGCGTTCCACCTTAAATCTCTTTGACATTTGGTCAGGTGGAGGGATTTCCGTGACGAAGAAGGGAAAAAAATGAAGAGGATAAATGTCACGACTGAATAGGCTCCAGCATAAAGTTTGGATCTTGGTCC
The DNA here is from genome assembly GCA_903066825.1 of Alfaro cultratus. Lineage (NCBI taxonomy): Eukaryota > Metazoa > Chordata > Actinopteri > Cyprinodontiformes > Poeciliidae > Alfaro > Alfaro cultratus. Next base: position 90,881 of record CAEFZX010032303.1, read on the forward strand.
CAGCTCGGATTTCGCAGTGAAGCTTATTAAGATTAGATGTAGATCTTTGTCAGAAAAACACAAGCTTTTTTCCCCCCTGTTTTTAATTTAAGGGCTGTCAAATAAGAGACAATGAAATGTAGCATAAGTTGCATTACAATCCCCCCCCAGGCTTTCAGTTCATACAAAACGCTGAACTACATGTATGAGCCTTTAAATCTACTGTACACTGTTGAGCTAAAATTACCTCTCAGCATGCCAACACATAAAAAACATGCACCAAAAGGTACATAAAGCAAGAAGAAAACCAAAACAAAGATGGTGCAAACAGAACTGAACACCATCTGTTAAACACACATGCTCACGTTTGGCAGCGTCTGAAAACATGGCTGTTTGCTGGATAATCCACTGTGGATTGTCAATGCAAAAAGTAGAAAATAAAAACAAAGAAATTAGTTAAAGATGAGCACAAAAAGTTATGTTATATATATCTATTTATATATATATATATATATATATATATATGTATATATATATATATATATATATATATATATATTCAGTACATTCGAACATGAGATGTGGAGTCAGACATATTTTAAACCATTTTTGGGGGCGGATCATGAGTTTGGATGCTGCTGGTGGTGGTGGAGGAAACTCCAAAAAAAAAAAAAAAAAAAAAAAAAAAAAAACAACCACCAAAACCGTCGAATCCATCCACAAATTAATACAACGAATGTCTGCCAACATGCA